>SKCR01035850.1:0-61666 GCA_019454045.1 Zanthoxylum bungeanum
GTAGGATGGCTAGTTGGTGGGCTTGGGCGTGTGGTTGGTGGTGTGTGGGCTTAGGTGTGTGGTTTATTGTAGGTTGAAAGGGGTTTTGGGCCAATGATGAATTTTAAAACAGAGATCCAACGAGCGAACCCGAAGCTAAGCAAACGAATTAAGTCAAACAATGTATCAATTTCTGAATTTTCCCTTCCGACGTTGTTTCCCGCGACTTCCGCAACTTAAAGGGTAGTGCCTCCTTACGAGGCTCATCATCGGGACTTATATGTAAAAATGCAGTGCCTACAGGGTGTTACAATTATGGTATCAGAGCATGGGCTAGGGAGTCAGTGACTGCAGTGGGCAGAGTGTTGGGGTCTTGTATATGTAGTATGCCCAAAGTACTAATATGCAAGGCACTACCTCTCTAGTATCCGATCCTCGGGTACGTCCTCAAAGTTATATAGACAAGTTAGTAAGAGCTCATGCTATTAATTTTTCTTTCCTTAAAATGTAATTATATTATTTGTAGAATCCTTCTGTTATCATCCTGGATTATTAGTAGAAGTTCAATTTAGTTATAAAACTAGGAAATAGAGTTCTAAAAAAAGTTACCTAAGGGAGTGGGAAAAAAGAGCTATAAGAAGTAAGGAAATATGCATAGATGTTTAAGCAGCCAGAGACAGAGACAGAGAAAATTAAAGAGACGAAATAAGATAATAAAGTTCTAAGAATACCCACCCAGGAAAGTAGAAAGAGAAAGAAAAAGCTAAAAAGAAGGGTAAAAGATGAATTATAGAGGCTTAAGTAATCAGAAGCAATTTGGGGGTAAAGATATAGAAATAAATAGATAAAGAAGTACCCGAACCTGTAAGCATATAGCAAACCTGAATAAGAATAAAATGTTGAATGCTTCGGAAATCATAAAACTCAAGCCTGAGTAAGATTTCTTCCCTTCTACTAAGATCCCTTCCCTCATCAGAGAATTCCGCTAAATAGACCTAATAGCTTCAAGTACCTCATATAGAAAGCAAGTTCCTGGAGTAATGAAGGGTATTTAGAAAGATAAAAGAAATAGGAAACCATGATGAAATGTGGAAGTTCCAATAGACAAGAGATGCCAATAAGTGTGTAGAGATTTTACATCCCCAAACTCAGGCTCGCAGGCAAATAAATGAGGATTGTAAACAGAAATGACTAATTGCCTTAATCTAAGAAACTGGTAGATAAGGTCTCGATCTACCTAGATCCTCATCTCTCAGCAATACCAGTCAAAGAAGCGGTCCTGACAAAGTCTATCTCACACCTACCTTACATGAGTAATAGACTCTACCAGGACACAAAGTGTCATAATAAAAATGTCGACACCTATTGAGATATAAATTCCTGCCCCACTCTATACCAGCTTAGATAAAGATAACTGGAAGGAAATTCGATGAAAATTTAATCTAAGTAAGAAACAGAAAACACTAAATAATAGACCAGCCAGAGAAGAACTAAGGAAGGTTTAAGGGATAGAAAAGAAAGAACCCGACCCAAGTCAAAATGGATGATAAAAGTTGTGGAACCCTAAGACATGATGTAGACGATTCAGGTTCTAACTGAGTGAATGATAATTCTTCTTCTAGTAATCCCTACTCTAGTAATCCCTACTCTAGTAAGTATATAGAAACCCAACCAGTCGAGGGAAGCTTGTGTCCCCATCTCAACTTAGAGCTCAGTAAGGATTTGAACAAGTAAAGGGGAGCGTTGGACATGATGAACAAATCACGAGATAGTAAGATAATTGAACAGTGGAACAGATAGCCTCAAAGAAGTAAAGGTTCAAAAGGGTAAGGAATCAAAGTAATCAATTCAGAAGTAAGATAACCCGACTTATATAGAGTTTTCCATAACTTGAATACCCGACTTATATAGGATTAGTGATTATGTAACACCCAAGCCAAAGCATCGGTAGTGATGCCATAACTTATGTTAAAATATGGAGCTTCCAAAGAAGTGAGGACTTAAGAGATTCAAGAAACCTAGATAACGAGGAAAGTCAAGTAATAGAGCAAAACTTAGAAAGGAATGATAATAGTGGGAGTACGGTTGGAGCTTAAGAGAGAGCATGAACCTTATGGAAGTTCTCAGTAAAAGGTAGTATGACCAATAGCCGGAGATAGATTACGAGTAAAGTTGAATGAGGTAATTCAGATAGTTTTTAGCAGAAATACCTAAGTCTTGAAGCCCACACCAGATACGTAAATGAGAGAGTCCCAAGCTTATTGATAAGCAGCACGGGTAACTAGTGAGAACACTGCAATCAGAAGACTCCAGGATAATCCCCATCTTCCCAACCAGCATTAGGCAACAGCAGCAAAGATGGACCTCGATGTTCGCCTCAGATACTCTTAGAAACAAGTGAATGCGTAGTGGAATGTGACCGAAATATAAAAAATTTTTGGATATAGTACAAAAGCAAAATAGAAAAGGAAAATAGCTCTAAGCAATAGATTTAAAAGAGAAATTATCTAGATGGAGCGATAAAGAGATAAAGTATTAGTTTAGCAGTGACGAGAATATAAAGAACAATGTTAGACATGGCTAAGGATAGGTAAGAGATGATTTCCTTCGGATAAAGAAACAAATACATAGACCACATAAGTTTCAGGAATAGAACAGAGTAGAAGAGAAGATGAAAAGGTCAATAAGTAAAAGATTTGGAAGTGGAACTGTCGAGGTGCGATAGCATGAGAGATAATATTAAGTGAGCGATGACAGAAGTGCGTAACAGCAAGAATACTCGGTATTGGAATGAAACCAAAAGTTCTACTATGTTTTAGCTCACGTAATCCATATGAAGTACCCAGCCATAGTTCAAGTTGACCGAACCACCATGGGTTTGGGATGGACATAACCACGGGTATGGGTGGTTTGGTAGATGTGTAGTGTAGTATGGAATCGAGAATATAAGTTTACTACAATATTGCATTCAGTGCAGTGAGTTATCAAGGTATTTTATACTTAAGTCGTCATCGGATAAAGATGAGATTTATAAGTTATGTATATTTACAAATGTTCGATTAACGCCACTTGGCAGAGTAAGATTATGGGAACAACAAAAAGGTGAGATCATATAATGCAACTAGGTATGGAAAATAAGTTGGGCTAGAACTCCATAATCGAAATTATAGTAGCAACGGAAGTAAAAGTACAGATAAAGTATGAACTGTAGCTAGAACCAAATCGCCAGCGACGACGTCGAAACAGAGAACACAGTTCAAGTAAAAGTATACATATGGTTAACCTCAGCTTAAGAACTTTGCTTCAAAGTTATTAGCCAATTGAGAATGATCTCAAAGAAGTTACTCTGAATTGACATCCATAATACAAAGCCATTCAATAGATAACACTAGTGAGCAAGAGATACATGAAGAATCTGACCTTGCACTATGAAGTGCTAAGCCCCACAGATAGTCAGAGAAGTGAGAACTTGGAAGAACAGAGCCCATAAGTAGTTGAAGCTTAGTAAGAAAATTGAGAGTTAAATAGTTATATTATGAAGATAAATGCTAGTTTGTGGTGTAAGCAGTGCTAAGGGAATATACTGGAGATTATTCTTTTATACACTTGCGCTAGAATTGAATCAGTATAGGCAAAAGACTTAACAATGGAGAACGCTAGTATTTCTAGAGAAGTTCGAAAATACCCATTAGGAAGAACCCGATGGAGACAAGTAATGTTGAACATAGTTAGAAGTCTAAAAATGAGATTTTTGTAAGGCATAACAATAGTTGTAATTTGACAGCAGTATTAAGTATTCAGCAGGAATTTTACATAACAAGGACGAGGAATTATCACTCAATCAAATTCAAGTGGTATTATGTATGAAACAAATATTAAGACTAGAAGAAGAGCAATGCATACTTATTAGCTAAAGAATGAGCAGTTAGTTTGACGAAGGTTTTGGTTACTAATTCATAGTGGAACTCAGGTATTATGAAATAGTTTACCGTAAAGTAAGAGTTCATACAGATAGAAATAGAGTATAATCTTAGTTATGACTTCCAAAACATATCATTCAAATCCAGCAGGATAGTTCTATTATCTTAAAGCATGACAACATCATCTGGAAAGTCGTCAAAAGTTGTGATATAAGTGATGAAGCAGAATAGAGAATGAGTATGTAGACGGTTAAAAGTTGGTGACTTAAAAAATAGCATGTGAATCATGTAACTTGCGATAAGATTTAGACAAACTCCAGAATTCCAATTTTAAAAAGGATTCGAGGACGAATCGTATTTAAGGAGAGAGAATTTGTAACATCTGGGGACCCCGACACCTTGTATGTTATCAGAGGTTGAGGACTGTTACATTTACAGAGGCATGATACTTGATATAAATCATGTTCGAGCAAGTAAGTGCTCATAAAATGACATATGGGACATTCAGTAAATTCCTTGAAATTTTGACGCGAAACTTAGCTTACGTCCCATACCAAACAGCCTTTAGTAATCGGGCTGTAACTTTTTGATACGATCTCTGATTTTTATGAATGATATATCTTCGGAAATCTTAGACCAAGATCTACAATGTTCACGTTGGATATTTTTCCAAACTCGAACCTGAAATAGGTTAAATATCACAAATTGCGTGACTGCTACAGGGATTTTGGGAATGGACTAGAATTGATGAGGTGGCATAATCCTAACCACCCAATCCATCATAAAAATCAACCACCTTTTTCTATAAATAAAGAACTATTCCCTCATCTCTCAAATGGTCAAAAACGTGGGATTGCAAGAAAGGAAAAATGGGGAGTGCTCTTTACTCTATTTTGGCTTGATGATGCTCCCATTTTACATGCCAAAAGATAGATTCAATATGGTAAGCTTCCTTTCCTCTTTATTCTTCTATTTTTTTTTTCAGTTTCAGCAAAGAAAGTAAAAAAACCCAAATTCGCACTTTTCATTTCGTAGAGTTTGAACTTGTTTAATTAGTCTTTAAAGCATGGTTAGTGTGCATTCTTGAATGTGTTATAAGGGTATTATCATAGGATAAAGTTTTAGGTGTAAGAATGTGATGAGAAATTATATTTTGTGAGATAATGATGCTAGATCATAGTTTGTCTTTAGATTAAAGGTATAAATGAGTTGTGTTAAGATGAGTTGTTAGGGGCTGTTTTGGTAATTTGATGAAGGTATGAAGCATGTTAAAGTGAATTGAAAGTGCCAAACAAGGAAGAACAATTAGAGGTTGTAGTAAATGTAATGTACATTCTTTGTGCACACCAAGTTTTCGAAGAAATGAGTACCTTAATGAAATTAAGAAATTAATTATGTTTTATGTATGATAATATGTGTTTAATGTGCTGAAAAGTCTAGTGGTAATGGTTGAAATAAATTTGTCAAACATGACAGTGAATTAGATAACATTGACAGTGAGTTTAGTTCACGAAACGTTTTGGACAGGTCTTCATTTATTTCTTATAAGTTGTGTTCTGTAAGTCAAAATTAAGATCCGTAAAATTCTAGATAAATGAGAATTATGAGGAATAACATATTCAAAAAGCAGAATTTTTGGAAGTAGGATGAAGCCAAACCAAAATTTTGAAGTTGGGCTATCTGCTGCCCCTGTGCCCAGTTTTTCCAGTCGCATAGCCCCTAAACTTTTGTCCATAACTTGAGTTCTATGAATCGAAATCACGATCTGTAAAATACACCATAAAATAGACACATAAGCAAGTATTGTATTAAAATTGCAGCCTCAAATTCAACACCGATTTAGCGCACCGAATTTTTAAAGTCAGTGTTGGTGTAGTGAAATTTTCTAGAAAGAGAGCAGAATATGGAGTTTTGTGAAGTAGCTTGCGAGATCCTCAAACGAGCGTAGTAAAAATTTTTAGACCACCTTAAAATGTTAGTAACATAGCGAGGATAAGTTATCATGAATAATGAATAAAGTTTGTTAAATAGGGATATAATTCGCAACCTTAGTACTAACGACTTTTGCTAATTCTAGATTATCACCAGGAGATGCGGTTCCGCCACCATCGTAAGGCGTCACCAGAAAGTTCCGAATTTTTTGAGAGGATGTTTTATTTTATGTTTTTTTTTATTTATGTTTTAAATTTCTTTTCAAGTTTTGAGGTTTTAAATTGATGAAGAATATGCATGATGTTTTTATGTTTCTGTCTCAACGCTTGTTTATTGTTTTTATGATTTCTAAGCTATCTATATGTGTCCGCTGAGATGATCGATCATTGTTATGTTTCTGCCCCAACACTCGTTGCATGTTTTTATGTTCTTACGACTCATCATATGTTTCCACCGGGGTGATCGTTAGGGTCTCATCCATCTGAAATGGTATGACCCACTACCTTGTCAACAAAGGATTGTTCGTTCCTCTCTCAGTCTATGCGTGCGACTTGGGCGTTGAGCGCTTGATATGTTTTTGACGATGCATGCATGAAAAAAATTGATTTATGGATCTGTTTTGGATTTTTTTCTATGGTTTTGTTATTTTTAGTATCCACAAACCAGGTAGTTCAAACGATCTGACCCCCCACTCCCAGATTCTTTGTTTTGCAGGTTTACCCAGAGGGCGAGTTCGAGGGGATGGATACTGATGGTAGTCACTAGGGCATTCGGTCCACCAAGTCAAGTTAGAAACAGAGTTCATTTCAGTCAGAGTCAGGAAATATCACATATATGTTATATAGTAGATAATATATATGTAATGCATCATAAGTATTCAATATCAAAGTTATAATGTGTAGTAAATTGGGTACTTAGTACGGGGAGTGTTATGCATGATGAAAAGTTGGGCATTGGTCTCATGCATGAGTTTATATACATGAAATGAGATTAGTATATGTCATAGAGTAAGAGGCTCAGGGGGATAGGGTGGCCTATTCCCTGCCAGTAGCATCTCCGTATTGGGGGTGTTACAGTAGATCACCTCCATTATTGTCAAATATGTCATAAAGTTCTTGCATAGTCCTTGGTCAAGTTATGAATTTTCACCACCGTAGTTGTAATTATATCACATTATGTATAGTGTACATATACTGAGCACGTCGTTGCATATTTATGAGTTAAGTTGCAGCCTTGAGGCCGATTTGCAAGTTGGATTGTGATTGTTTGCGTTTAATTATAATCAAGGTTATCCAAAGGTGCTGGACTAGGTCCAGGTTGCATGATTTTTAGCAGACATCATATCAAAATTTTGGCACCATCTAAGGCTTATGGAGATAGGTCATCCATGTCTTCTGGATGTAGCATCCTAGCTTAGGCGGGATGTTACACAAAAGCGTTTTGATAATTTTACGTAAATATGGCATTTGGGGCAAAATCATAATTTACTATAATTACAATTAGTTGGCCATTTCTATAGTACTCAGATTATTGTAGCAATGCATATAATGCATACCATAATTATAGGAATTTTCGAAATCGTTCCAGAAGCGTTTTGAGAATTTTCGATAGAAAACCGCACTTTGGGCAAAATCATCATTTGTCAAAATTATAGTGATCAGCCACTGCTACAGTGATCTGATCACTGTAACAGTAGACTAGTATGATTCCACGAACAAACTGATTGTCCGATTATCCTAGTTGCCTGAATAGGTGAACCAGTAAATTAGTTAATGTTTAACTATGAAAAATGTTTTCGAAAATTTATTTGAGTCTTTATGCATAATCACTCCCAATATTTAATATTAATGACTTATTATGGCTAAATAAGAATAAAATTTAGTTATATGATACCGATTAATTTATCTAGATCGAAAAATATTTTTCAAGTCAATTTCACCCACCAATACGTTTCTGCTGCATTTGCCATCGCTAATCTTATGTCATTTATTGATATTTTTCAAGTCAATTTCACCCACCAATACGTTTCTGCTGCATTTGCCCTCCCTAATCTTATGTCATTTATTGATTCCTTTTTCCGATTATTCCTCTTCCTCTCTTCTAGAATATTAAAAATTTATATTAGGTGAAAAGGGTAATTTTTGTGATATAAGAGAGTGATTAAATGGATCTAAAATAACATTAATTGCTAAAGATGTAAATGAATCATATCATCTATTAGTCTTGCAATTTTGAACTGTGGAGATTTTAGTTGAACTATATTAATTTTTTTTATAAATTTCTGTCAAGCGTTTTTTTTAATAACTATCAATTATACTTTATAAAAAATCTCATCTTAATACTGAATTTAAGACCAACTATATAACTTAAATTTTTACTTTAAATTTTCAGACAACAAGAAATGTTTTTCACTAGTATTGCAAAATAGAAATAAAGAAATTTTTTTGTGTGAATTTGGATTCAATGTTGAGATTAGCTATGCTAAGGTTTTTATAATCATCTGCCAGGCGTATTTTAATAGTAATATAGAATTAAGATTCATTTATGTTTAAATTATTATTTAGTAATTATCAATTATAATTTATAAAAAAAAAAATTCAGTTCAATATTAAATATTAATCCAACTTGAATTTTAAGACAACAAGAATCTTTTTCCCCCTAATATTGTGAAAATGAAATAAAGAAAAAAGTGTTACTATGGTGATTGAACCAGTAATTTAAAAGGTTCAGTGGGTTATTGATTCGACTGCACTTCAAGAAAATGGACCTTTAATGTTGAAATTTTTTCGCTAAAAGTCAAAATTTTGACTTTAAAGGTCTTATGCATTGAAGAAAAATTTTGATGCGAAAGCTTGATCGAGGAGGGTATTTAGCGTCAAAAATCGATTTTCATGCTAAAAATATATCTTCAGCGGTGAAATGTTTTTTGCTAAAACTACTTATCTTTAGCGCGAAAATCGTTTTGGATGCTAAAAGTAAATACTTTTAGCGTCAAAAACTAAATACTTTCATCGACCAATCTTTTGTGTCGAAATTTTATTTCGACACAGAAGACCTTTAGAGACGAAATATTTCGACGTTAAAGGTGAAAATAGTAAAAAAAAAAAAAAAAAACTTTCGTTATAATTAGTTTTAAAAATTAATTATAACAAGTTTGACTTTACAAATTAATTTCAAACTAAATTTCATTACAAAAGTAATTAATTTTTTAGAAAACATAAGAAGATCATTACAAATTCTTTTATAAAAAATTATAACAACGATATCTTTATTGATATAAAATTAAAATTACAAAATTTATCACAGCAATAAAAAATAATAAAATAATAAAGAAAATGATAAAGTTTAATTTTCTATATATTTTCTTCATCTTCACTTTCATATTCTTCATCTTTACTTTCATTTGTTTTCATTTTCTTCACCATCTTCATTTCCATCACTTTCATATATCTTTAGCGATCAAATATTTTGTCGCTAAAAATACTTATATTTATCATCGAAAATCAATTTCGACGCTAAAGGGTTAAAATGTTACACCTTTAGTGACGGAAATATTGTTCGGTGCTAAAGGTTCTACCATTTCGACACTAAATGGTCAACCTTTTAGCGTCGAATTTAAAATTTGACACTAAAGGTTTTACCCTTTAACGTCGAACAATTATTTCGATGCTAAAGGTGGAACCTTTTAGTGTCGAATCTAATTTCGACTCTAAAGGTGTTCGATGCTAAAGATGAAACTTTTTAGTGTCGAATCTAATTTCGACCCTAAAGGTCTAACTTTTAGCGTCGAATTTTAAATTCGACGCTATAGTGTTTATTAGCGTCGAAAAAAATTTGGACGCTAAAGGTTAATTTTCTTATGATGCTGGTTGAACCGACCGACGTCATAAATAATTTTAATTAATTATAAATTATTAATTTTTTTTTTGTTTTTTTAAAAAAGTTAAGAACTAGTCTGGTCAATTAATCGGTTTTGACCAGTTTTTATATACCGATTTTTCGTATTCAACCGGACCGGACTCATGGTCGATTCTTAGTTCGATCGGTTTAATCGACTAATCTAATCCGGTTTTAAAAATAATGATTTGCTGATGAAAAAGTTGAATAAAAAATCTTAATTTTTACCATAAAATTAATTAACGAATGGACTTTGATAATTTTTTTCAATTTCCAGCTATTAAAATCATAGTACTATGTTCATATTGAAGCGCCATCCAAATTATACACATCAATCGTGCTTGACTCGCCAAATAAGAAACTTTCAACACCAACCCATGCAAATTCTGAAACGCCACAGCAGAAATGCAAGACGTCAAATTCTATCAGCATTTTTGCAGCTGGGATTACGAGCATCACGTAGATTATGATTACCTCCTCCCTCCAACTAGCATCCTTCCTTGGTCATATATAATATTACTATTCAGACGTTTGGGGCCCAAAATTTTCGTTGGCATACTTCCAATTCCCAATCGATATGAGATATTATAATTCACCTCTTGAACTCAAAAGTCCTCGTTTGGGAACTAGCTTTGATACCAGTAGCCAAAAATATGCTAGCCCAACGGTCCGTTCAGCACTCTTAAAGTTTTTTTTTTTCGGTTGATTAAACAACCTACCCCAAAAAAAGAAATCAAATTAGTTGATGGGGCTCAACACACATAAACATATCTCGAGTATCCTTCCAACTAATGTGGGATTTTACATACATGGCCTCCACCACAATCAAGTTTAATATAATATCACTACAAGAAGAAGAATCTCTAGTGTTTAAAGATTTAGCGTCGTCACGAAAATCAAAACTAAATAACAATATCTTACGTCAAACTTATTAGCGACAATGTATGTTAGTTTTAACGTCGCCTATGAATTTAGCGACGCTATATGTAATATATTTAGCGTTAATTTTTTTAGGCGATACTAAAATACCTGTAATAATAATTAATAAAAATAAAAATCATTAATTATAATAATTAGCATCACCTATTTTTGGCGACGCTAAAAATCCTTTAATAATAATAATAATAATAATAAATAGTATTAATTAGGGTCACCTATTTTTGGCGATGCTAAATTTATTACATTAAACGTCGCCAAAAACATAGGCGACGCTAGTGGTAATTATACTGTGGGCTTAGGGCCATCGTTGGGTGATACTAGGATTTAGGTGTGAGGCCCCACTCATGGTTGGTTAGGTGAGTTCTATAGTGGGTCCCATATTTTTTTTGCAAAGATTTAACGTCGCCTAAGCTTATTTGACGCTAAATCTAATTATTGATAATTAAATATATTTTAATAAATTTTTTTTTAATAATTTTTAATAGATGTAACGTCGCTCATTTGGTGACGCTAAATGTCAACATATAGCGTCGATATTTTTATTGTAGATGCTAAAACTTTTCCAGGTCAGTTTTTAGCATCTATTTTTTACGTCGCCATAGTTTGACGCAAAAACTTTTAGCATCGACTTTTACCTCTTTTAGCGTCGACTTTTGCGACTCTAAAACACCGTTTTCTTGTAGTTTGTTATACTCACCCATTACAATTTGTAGCCAAAGTTATACGTTGCCCCTTGCTCAACAGATCTCACCATGCACTAACATTAGCAGAAAAAATTCTGATTCTCGCACTTATAAGACGAATTAAATCCAACTTTCAAAGCCAAAAAGCCACACACTGATACAATTGCCTGATTACAGGTATCTAAAATATTTTAACCATAATCTAATAATTAAAGGTTACTTAGTGGAACACTTTTATTGTAAACACATTCGTTAATTGACATAGAAAGAACAATCATAATCTAATAATTCACGTGAAATATGCAGAAGTACGTAGTCTAGATGATATCATCAATGAGCAAAGTTGCGCACGGTGGGGGAATTTCGCATGTGCGACATCAACCGGGTCCATACAACATGCTTTCTCTTCGTTGCCATAATTATTGAAACGAGTCATAAAGCCATCCCCTTGATTGAGACAGATACATTGGACTGAAGAAAATCCATTTTTTCATTCATTATAGAAACTTCTATTAAACACGTGTAAAAAATTCTCATCCGTAAGATTCTCCAGGAGACTAATTGTGGGCCCCAATATTAGCCAAAATGCAGAATCTAGTGCTGTATATAAATATGCTACTTTCAAGCTGATCACAAGCCATGCAGCACACCATGGACAAGGAGGCAAGAGGAAAGGCGAATTTAGGAGGAGAGGTGAAGTATCGAGGCGTGAGGCGCCGGCCATGGGGGAAGTTTGCGGCGGAGATACGCGATTCGAATAGGCAAGGGCAACGTGTGTGGCTTGGAACTTTTAACACGGCTGAGGAAGCAGCTAGGGCTTATGACAGAGCTGCTTATAATATGAGGGGTCAATTAGCCATTCTTAATTTTCCCCATGAGTATCCTATGGGAAATGAGGGCTCTGGTGCATATTTGGCTTCTTCTTCATTGGGTTCATCTTCTTCTTCATCATCAATGCCTGCGGAGAATGCTGAGGAGAGTGGAGGAAGTGAGCATGGAAAGCAAGTTATTGAGTTTGAGTACTTGGATGATAAGTTGCTAGACGAACTTCTTGAGGAAGAAGAGAAAAGGAACAAGAAAAGGTGAAGTTATTTTAATTTTTAATAATATTTTTAATAAATCATATTTCTGATTATGTACAGCTGTGGTGAGAAGCAGCATTAATTATCTCATAAACTTTAACCTAGTTAAGAAGATATAATCAAATAATGTACTTCAAATGAAATAGTTAGAGTTTGTTTGGGAGTGTTTATAATCATATTTAAATGATTTTCCAATCTATAAATTTGTTTGGGAGTGTAGACGAGGTACAGAGGTGTGCGACGCTGTCCGGGGCTCGCGGCCCGGTCAGGAGTACGGAGTAGCCCGCGGGGGACTAAACCGGAGAAATAAAATGGAGTCGCCACCCAGTGTGAACTGGGAAATGATTTAAGGCCGCACTCACCCCTCGCAAGGGAATACCTCAAACCGTTGGGTTCAGAACGATCCCTTACTTATGCCAATTGTAATAAAGTGATTAATGCAATAATATAACCAAGTCTTATGCAACACATGCAAGAGAATGTAATCAGCACACAAGATTGCACACCCATAAACGTAAATAGAATAAAAAAAGGGGAGACAAAGGCATAATTTCATAGGCATATTAAACAAATAAGTGCAGTCGGTGCAATAAATGATAACTGTAAAAGCATTAATAATAGAAAAAAGCACTCATAATTAGGTACATAATGCAAAGGAAATGACCAAAGGAGTAAACATGCATGACATGTGATGAAAAGATGCAAAACAACAACAAAAAAAACAAAGATGAATAGCGAAGTCAATAGTATGTAAAATGTAAGTAACATGATGATGAAATAGATGCGAGCACGGCCAACATCTATATAGGACCTCGTATGCCCGATTGAACGTATCTCATGTTCAATCAAACGTATTTCGTCCGGCGCGGCAAAACATCGTGGTAAAGGTAACCTTTAGGCATTTTCCTCGAATAGATGACCTTTACCCCACCTGATTAGCCCATGCACACTAGATGACGATACAAGAGTAAACAAAGCAATAACATGCGGAAGGTAAATAATTGAATAATAAAAGGCGTAGCAAAATATTGTGGTAAATGTAACCTTTAGGCATTTCCCTCAAATGGATGACCTTTAAACCAACGTAATTAGCCTATGCGCACTAGATTACAATGCATGAATAATCAAATAAATAATATAGGACCTCGTATGCCTGACTGAACATATCTCACGTTCAATCAAACGTACTTCATCCGGCGAGGCAAAACGTCATGGTAAAGGTAGCCATTAGGCATTTCCCTCGAATAGAGGACCTTTACCCCACATGATTAGCACATGCGCATCAAGCAACAGTACATGAATAATCAAATAAATAATATGGGACCTCGTATGCCTGATTGAACATATCTCACGTTCAATCAACGTACTTCGTCCGGCGCGGCAAAACATCGTGGTAAATGTAACCTTTAGGCATTTTCCTCGAATAGAGGACCTTTACCCCACATGATTAGCCCATGCACATCAAGATTACAATGCATAAACAAAGAAACAATGCATAAAAAATAAATAACGGAACAATAAACATAGATTTAAATCACAAAATGAAACACGTGCTTGAAAGTTTCTCAAGCGGTACGTGGAGTTGTATCCCAAGTACAGACCGCACTATCGTTCATTCGGATTCGGCTACGGAATTTACGTCTGGGTTTCCATCCGATATACCGCAAGAGATAGCACACAATTATTAACACAATGCAAATAAAAATAGACGTGAAATATAATAATGCATATGATGAAATAACAAAAAATAACCAAAACGATAAATAGTAAGCTAAGTGCGAAATATTAAAGGAAGATAAATGACTGAAAATAAATGAGGAATAGTAAAGAGATGTGACCAATAGTTTGGCAGTTTTTAATATAGGACTGTGCATGCCCGGTTGGACGTATTTCACGTCCAACCAAGCATGCCGTTTCCAGGACGAAAAAAATAAAATATAACAAAGGGTGCCCTCAGGTTTTATCTTTTAAGTCGCTTCTCGGTAGTGCGTTGAGACGTCGCCGGAAGGGTTAACGTTTCGTTATTTTTTTGGCTTGCCGCTGTTTTTCTTCACTATTTTCGTACTGTTTTGCTGCTGTTCTGAGGTCGATTTGGCTACTGTTTTTGGGTGATATTGGGTCACGGTTTTAGAGTATTCTTGGGACTATTTTGGACTGTTATTTTGGTACGGTTTGGGGCTGTTATTGTTGAGGGTTTGTGGGCAGTTTCAGTGGGGTGATGTGTGGTCTGCAAGGTGCGTTTGTGAGGAGTTGCGGGCAAGGTGACTTTGTGTTTGAGTTTAAAAGTGGTGTGATGTGGGCTGTGTTCAGTCGGCCAGTTGGTGAGAGGCGAGAAGTGGATTCTGTTGTTGGGTAGAGGGGCTGCTGTTGTGAGTGGTGAAGCTAAGGGTTCTTGTTTTATTGTATGTTCAAGTGGAGGGCTTTTTGCTGGCATTTTCTGAGTCGGTCAGTGTGAGTGAATCTAGAGTTTATTTTGTTCGTTTCTGGTCTAAGCGTGAAGGGTTATTTTGATGAGGGGCGTCTGCATGTATTAGGGTTTTATTTGTTATTTTTGAGTTGGCCGAGAGGAGTGAGAAGGGAGAGGGCCTTGTGATTGCCGAGAGGGGTCTTTGTGGCAGTGTGTTTGTGGCGTGAGAAGAGAAGGATGGAGAGAGCTGCTTTGTTGATGCCGTGGCCCAATTTTGTTGATGGCGTGGGTTGATGAGTTGGTGAGGGGAGTGTCCGTGTGTTTAAGAGAGAAAAAGCCGAGGGTTTTAACGTGTGCCTTGTGTTGTAGAAAGAGAGGGCCGAAGCCTTTGTGTTTTGTTAAATAGAGAACAAGGTGAAGGTTTGCCGAGAGGATCGAGACTCCCAATTGCCGAGAGCTGCCAGGGCTTAGGGTTTGATTTTCGTCTCTTTTTATAATGGTGCATGCTCGGGTTTCCTAGTGTGTGCATGCATGGCTCAAAAAGGGAAACAAATCAAATAAATATGGGGTGTATTTAATTAAATTATTAACGGAAATAAATTTGTTTAATTTTAGTGGGGAATATCTTTAAATTGGTAGGTGATTTATTTAATTTAGGAAGGAGATTTATTTAATTTAGGAATGTGATTTGTTTTGATTTTTAATTGGATTTGATTTAATTTAATTGGATTTAATTTAATTTGTGACATGTGTTAAATATGATTTAATTATTTTTTGTTTGGGCTTTGGGCAAAATGGGCTTTGGATGGGTTGCGAGGGTTTTAAGCCGAGGCTAAAATATTAAAACAGGGATCAATCAAGCGAACCCGATGCTAAAAAATGGGAATAATTTTGGCAAGGTATTTATTTTTGAATTTTTCATTTCCAACGTCCGTTTACCGCGACTACCGCAACTTATCGGGTAGTGCCTTCATATGAGGCTCATCATTGGGTTTTATGCAAAAATGCAGTGTTTATAGAGAGTGTTTAGACTCTTTAGATATAAAAGGATATAACTAAAAAAGAAAAGGGCTAACCCTCAGTTGTGTAGCCCAACAATTAAACAAGATAATAAAACCATGTTTGGGAAGTTTTAATTAAATTTTATATCATATGGAACATCACCTTCTTGGCTGGATTCAGCAAAAGCACTGTATTTGACTTTATTTTTTTGGTAATGCATATGAAGCGTGTCCGTATTATCCTCTTGCTTATGTCTAGTTCAATAATAAAATATTAACTTACTATCCTCTTGATCATGAATTCAAACCTTAAAAACATACTCTTCCTTAGATTTTGCTTATATTAGAAGCATTTTGCATTAAGTATGACTTTAGAGGTTTCTGCCTTACCTAAGTGTGCTATATATAACAGGATAAAAGAAAAATTTATGTTGACTAAACTAAGGCTTTGCTTCGTATTAAAGTGCGGTGGTTTTTAAGCTATAGCCGCAGTAGAGTGGTAGTGTAACTGGTTAATTTAGCAGTGCGTTTATCAAATACTTCACCAACTTAATTTCCACAACGTAGTTGATATATAGAAATTGCTAGGGTTGATGTTCGGAGCGTCAATCCGGATCGTATATATGTCCGATTCATAAATACAAACAATTATTTTTTTCCATAATATTACGTATTTATGGTAGCACATCTTGTCTTTTATATATATTCGATCTAATTTGATTAGATTGAAACTAAATCCGATTTAGTGAAATATATATATATATATATATTAGACAAGGACCCGAAGATTTACAACGTAGGGCACAGTTACAATGTAAGTTGTAATTGACATTGGGAAGCGTCACTATAAGTTGTATATTCTCAAATATAGTTCCTGGTCAAGATTTACTGACACGAGTCAGTTAGTAAAATCAGCTGAGACTAGTACATGTCTTATATCCAGACATTATCCGATGGTTTATCCCAATGAAACTTGAGTCTTTAGAGATTCGTATAGACATGTAGGTGTTTATTCGATAAACACTGAACGACTCACTGAAGATTTCATAATAGATGGTACACTAACGTCAATAGGAATTTTCTCGAGTCGAGTAGCATAGTAGTCATTAGACTTGAGATATCAAAGTGGATATATGAGTTATTGTTAGTACCCAAGGGGCAAAATAGGAAATAAGAAATGGTAGATGGGTCATTTAGTTATTTAGGGTTTAGATATAAATTAGATTGTTTTGTTTCATTGGGGTTATGCTATTATTGTTGTTGAATTTGAGAATTGGAGGGGAAAACCCTAGGAGGTTGCCAATACCTTAATGTTGAGTAAGGGCTGGTGAATCCATTCACCTTCAACTATCTTGTTATTTCCGTTTCTTTTATTAATTAAAATACAATTAAGCTTCTGTTTTTTGGGTGTTTGGGTCCAAACATTTGGGGGTTCCATCAAATTGGTATCAGAGTAGTAGTTCATTGGATTTGTGAGGATTGTTGTTAGTTGAGAGCAGAAAAAGAAAATCAAAGCAGAAATCAGTCAAAAAGAAATCATAAAACCCAAACCCTAACTGCCGCCACCCCCACCACCACCCCAGCATCCATCGCCGACAGCCGAGACCACCAACCACCTCAGACGACGCCGACGAACACATCCCTACCGCTGACAACTCCAAATCAAACCAGAACAGCCACACACGCCACCATGACTCACTCACCGCCGTTGTCCATCATCAGTATCAATGAAGACCACCATTACAATTAGAATTCACCGCCGACCAAACCCTAGCCATCGCCGATGACATCCAATCACCTGCAGCAGCCATCGCGATAGCTGTGCGTTTCACGCTCAATGCCGCCTCTCAACAACTGTCCTCCGTCCACCAAGCACACCAAAACATCCCCTTCACGCCGACGACCAAAACCAGACCACCCTCGAAGCTAAAAATCACCGAAAAATTCTGGAAAACAGCAACCAACTGCCTATAGCGAGCTTCTTACGTCACCGCCACCACCAACGTACTCATCACGTTCTACTCTTTCAAATCTGACCACCCCTTTGCATTTTCGACCACCGGCAGGTTATTTATATTTTCACCCCTAAGGTTTCTGATTTTTATAATTTGGCCCTGAAAGTTTCAATTTCTTTTATTTTAGCCCCTGGTGCTATTTTCTACTTGGTTTCAAGCTACTATTTTGCAGGGAAAAAGAAAAAAAAAAGAAAGAAGAAGAAGAAACTGACAAAAAAAATGAGGTGTATTGGAAGTTCGTACGAATTGGGTAACCTACGACAAGATAATTCTCTATGTGATTATATTAACAGGTTCGATTGTGTGTGGGATCAGTGTCTTACACATCCGAGTACCATTTACCGGGCATCTTCATCAATAGATTACAATATGAGCTGCAATCGGAGGTTCGAGATGGCTTAAAGCACTTGAAGGTGATTGATCTTGATGGGGTCAAAAAAATAGCTCTAAAGGCGATAAAGAAACTAGCAGAATTGGTCAGATTGGCGGAATTCAGAAAATAGAGATTGATAATTTCACGCAAGACCGGAAGATCCCCAATCGGTAATGGTTTCGCATACCAGTTAAATCTTAGAGGATTGGATAGAGTTGAGGAAGATCCTTAGAAAAAGCTTGACTCAATATTGGAGAAGATGCATAAGATGATAAAAGGATCAAATACCAATTTTGAGATTCACACTGATGCACCACCTCACTTCAAGAGACAAGTACTGGCCTGACACCGTTTGTGGAGAGGAATGGAAAACAAATCTGAGAACCTTCCAAACGGCTGACCGGGAAAATTCAAGCAACTTTATGTGGTTGATTTTCAGTTTCGGAGGGATAAAGGCCTTTGTTTTCGATGTGATGATAGATTTCATCCGAAGCATGTATGTCAAACTAAGACGGTTGAATATGTGAGGTCGGGGATCCTGTCCTCATGGATGAGAGTGAAGCAAGTAATAAAGTCGAATGTAATGGGATGAAGAGTGAAGAACTCGATGTAGTGGAGTCTATAGACGTTAAGGATGAGGATCATGCTCCTAAGACTATTGAGTTCTTAAAGAAACAAGAGCATGCTAAGGAGGAGGAACCATTGCGACTTGTGGAATTAGTGGAGAAAGATAATGAATCAGAACCGTTTGTTATTCCTCAAGCGAAGAAATTGGAGGAGCCATTTACGTAATTTTTAGGTTTTGTTGGTGGATCTGTTGTTTTCAGATCGGTTCTGCAAGGGATTATTCGGCACTCTTATCAATTAGCTGAATTTATTGGTTATCTGGAGGAAGTGTGAGACTTCATCAGGACAATGTCGTTCAAGCCTGGGATATCTTTTGGTGCGATCGTCATATCTGCACTCCTACGTTGAGGACAACGTGTTTTTCAAAGGGGGGAGTAATGTTAGGACCCAATGGGTAAAATAGGAAATAAAAAAGGGTAGATGGGTCATTTTAGTTATTTAGGGTTTAGATATAAATTAGGTTGTTTTGTTTCATTTGGGGTTATGCTATTATTATTGTTAAATTTAGGAATTGGAGGAAAAAACCCTAGGGAGGTTTCCAACACCTTAATGTTGAGCAAGGGTTGGTGAATTCATTCACCTTCAACTATATTGTTATTTCTGTTTCTTTTATTAATTAAAAAATAATTTAGTTATATTCTTGGTGTGTGGATTTGGGGGTTCCATCAGTTACCCTCCACATTTGGATGACAGTCACATCAACGATCTATTTAGGTCAGACCTCCGCCTGTTCGTTGGGTGTGGATTGATGCTCATGATATCCGGTGTGTATTAAAATAGAATCTGTTACTCCAGTGTACAAGGCATAGGTATCCTGCACATGTTTGCGATCTGTTAAATTCATGGTCGTGGTACACTGCGGAAATGAATTTCTAGTGTTATTTATAGATCATAAATTAGTAAATCGATTATATTATACCTAGGGATTTGACGTTCCCATCTATATCCCTGATATAATATGGATAGCCTGTGATGGATGGATTATATGTATGCGATGATCTCGACTTGTATAGTTTAGCGATATTATCCATGATCGTCATAATTTATGAGTGAGTGAATTATGGACACGGAATTGGATTCTGTGATGAATAAATCTGAACTTAGAGAGTCACTGAATATGAAGTGTACTCGTTGAGCACTTGGACAACGCGTTATGGTAATTATTCATAATATTTTTATCGGATTAAATTAGTTAATTCGAATCATTTAGTCCGTGAATGAAAATACACATGCAAAGGATATTTTAGTCACTTTACATATGTGATTTATATGACAAGTGTCCAAATAATTTATTTAGACATTATATTTGATATAATATAATATAAATTATTTGGTGGATATTTGTTAATTAATTAATTATATATATGATATATATAATTAAATTTTGTCCAAATATTTAATATATTTAATTTGATTAAATTAATATTAAATTAGAGGAGTGTCACAATATCATGACTTATGGAAAAGTAACATTTATTTGGCAAATAACCATTTTACCCTTGAACCCAATTATTATATTTTGACTTTTGGCTTAGTAGATAAGTTAAAATATAATTTTATCCTCCTTAGCTTCTTGGACCATTGGTTATATTAGTCTTTTTCTTGTGTGAAGCTTATTTAATAAGCTTGGGATGAAAAGACAGGCTATGTTTTTGGCCATTTTAGAAAAGAAAAAAGTTGTTTTCCTCTCTTTCTCGGTAAGTGATGGCCAAAAACCATTGCATCCTTCAACCTTCAAAATTACACCATAGAGAGTAAAGAAAAAAGAATGAGCAAGAACAAGTTTTGGAAGAAGACTTAGTAGATTAAAGTTATTTTTTTTTTATCTTCTTTGTTTTAGAAAGTTATTTCTTTTGTTCTTGTTGAAAGCATGAGATGTAGAGATTCTTTTACACTCTATTTTTGGGACTTTTTGATTTGGTTGATAGATTGAGAAACTTTGAGCATGTGTAGATATACTTTAACTAAATTAGTGTAATTTGTGTTCAATTTATTATTAGACAACTAGGTTGTCATTCAAGAGTGTAATAAGCACTCTTGTAATGCCTAGAATTATTCTAGAGTTCTTCATTGGTAGTGACTTTGATTTGGTATAAGATTAATTTGATCAGTCTTGAGAAAATTGAATTTAAAGCATGAAAAATGATAATTTTACTCACTGTTTTTAGACCTAGAAAATCTAGAAATTTTGTGATGAAAATATGCCATTTGATTGTGTTGGATGTGTATTGGGAGTTAGGATAATTTCCGGAAATTATTTCAGAGTGAAAATAAATGAAAATAGCGAAAAACGACGTAATCGGGTGAAATTCGGGCTAACCGGGTACAAGCTGTCCGAACAGTGAATTCGTCACTGTTTGGGCAACTCATGGACTGACTGAATATTATCGGGGCTGACCTGGGTAGTACCGTGTGGTTTCAGTTGGTCCGTTCAGCTGAAAACGCCTTTTATGCCATTTTGCGGGGAATTATTTTTGTAAAAATTTCACGGTGTTTTCATAATTAATATGTCGTTATATGATATCGAATAATATTTTTAGGTGAAATATGAATAAATTATAAATATATGATATCGAATAATTTATTCGATAACTTTTAAATTTTTAAAATTATGATTTTGTCCGAACCGCGCTTGCGCAACCCTAATAGAAATACCAAACAAACCCTAATACCGTTTGCTGTTTAGAATCTCAAGCTGTGTTATAAATGTAGCTAACACATGCCTAAGAGTGGGTTGTCCACGACGAATATATTGGACTTAAATTTTCTGTTAAAATAACATAAAGAAATTATGCATGTAATTAATTAACTGTCAAATCCCAGTATTATGGAAAGCGTCCCTGGCTATTAAATTAATAATGAATTGACCTTGTTCTAGAAGGATTAGGATTCAATGTCAGCCGTCTATTGTAAATTTTATATAAATCTCAATTATCTTATTATTATTAATTTAGTGTTCAATTTAAACTGTGATCTTAATTCGTCTTAGAATTGGCAGCTGGGTGGTGTGTTTGGGTAAAGGGAATTATTGAGCGTGCAAGTTTAGACTGATTCTAACCACCCGTTTACTCCAATCTGAGTAGTGATTTTGATATGTATGACTTGTAGCCAGAAATATACGATGGAAATGAAGAAAAGAGGGGACAAGCTACAGTTAGTATCCAACTTTGAAGTGGGACCTTCTTTAATGAATACATGCATCGCCAACCGCCGGGGTTCTGCGGTATCATATGATTTTATATTTGGTAGTTGGTACGGTACGGTTAGATTTCTCGTTTTAAAGTTTTGATTGTAAATCTAAGACTAATAGAAGATCTATTGATTAGGTTGCGTAGCTTCAAACAAGCAAGCAGAATTCTAATAGTACTAATATTGTTCACCTACGGAAGTTTGTCCAAACATAACGAAAATCCTCGTAATCAGTTACAACTTGATTAGATAAGTTTTGAATTAAAACCCAACAAACTCTCTTTTTAACATTCCGTGATAAGACAAAGAAATAAACAAAATGTAAACATGCTACAAACTACGCCGAAGTAATCAATCAAATGCGACTTTTACTTTTTGGGATGAAATGGCAAGGAATAAACAAAATGTAAACATGCTACAAACTACGCCGAAGTAATCAATCAAATGCGACTTTTACTTTTTGGGATGAAATGGCGAGGAATAAACAAAAACAAACTATTGCGCACAGAAAACTATGCTATAAGAACATCATCATAAGCAATCTTCTCTCCCTCACAACATCATCATCATAGTTAACAAATAGAACATGGACAAGACAAGATACTAGAGTTCCAAAATGCTTAAAACACAATCTAGATGTAATGTCATGGTATGTAATGCAGGTATAAATAAAAATAAATAAAATATGATTGCACTATGTGAGAAACAAAAAAAATAAAAAAATAAAAAGTTAATGAAAAATTATACGAATTTCTTATTTTTATGTAATATACATATTGTATTATATAGACATTATAAAAGTGAATATATCGGGAATATTCCCGTATGAAATAATATAATAAATCAATTTGCAATCGATATATAAATTATAAAGATATCACAATCAATCATATTAATTGTAATATCTTTATATTCCCCATCAAATTCAAGGTGGTGGTGGTGGTGGTGAAAGCAGGTTGAGTTTAAAAACGAGGGTGGTGGTGTAGCAGCATGGAATCAAAGACTTGGTGAAGACATCAGCTAATTGATCAGTGGATCGAAGATACACGAAATGAATAGTGCTGTAAGAAAAGTTTTAATGAATGAAATGACAATCAATCGCAATGTATTTAGTGCGTTCATGAAAAACATCATTATGCATATTTTGAATAGCACTTTGATTATCACAACAAAGAGTAATAAAAGATGGTTGAGGCATACCATATAATCTAGAAGCCAATGTAGCCATAGAAGTTCAGCCGTAATAGCGACAAGAGCTCTATATTTAACCTCAGTATTAGAGCAGGTTATCTATAATTGTTTCTTACTACGCCATGATATAAGTGAGTCACCAAGGAATAAATAATAATTTGTAGTTGATCAACGATCAATAGAGTCTCCTACACAATTAGCATATGAAAATGCACGAAGATCAAGTGAATAGTGCACAAAGAAGTGAAGACCATGAAAGAGAGCGCCTTTTACGTAGTGAAGGATGCGAACTATAATAGCATAATGAGTAGAACGAGGGGCGGCCAGGAACTAACTAACTATATGAACTAATAAGCAATGTTAGGTCGAGTGACTATGAGGTAAATTAAATTTCCAACCAATAGTTTGTAGAGAGTATGATCATCGAGAGGAGTGACAATCATAGGTGTATCTTCAGGCGGGCTAGGGGCTCACCCCACCCTGATAAGGTTCTTGAATAACTGATTATTTATTGTTGACTGTACTGATAAGAACAAGAGAAAGCAAAGGCTACACGTATTTTGATTAAAGAGAGAAGCGTTCGTAGGAAGGCGGAAATGTGCTTTTTGTAGTATCATACTCAATTAGAGTTGGAACTGTCTTTCTATCTGTAAGCCCGCGTATGAGCGAAGTAAGATTTTTCGCTATGTCTATGACATCGGCGACCACGATACTATTGAGCTCGCAGCTCGTAGAGAGTACGGATAGTCCCACGGGAGAACTAACTGAGGATAATGGAATGGCAACCGAGTATGAGACACTAGGAATGATTTAAGGGCGCATTACACCCCTTGTAAGGTCCGACCTTAAATCCATTTGGGTTTGAAATGGTCCCTTACTGATGTCAGTATAATACCAAGGTTCAAAAGAGGATCATGATTATGCCTAAAAATAACTTGTGGTTATCGTAGTAGAGCGGGGTTGTCGATTCCTCAGGGAGATGGTTACAGGAACTAATTTACTCAAACAAAATGTTAGAAATAACTTAATATAAAGATAATGATTAAATTGATAATGAAAGATAAAACTACGGAAAAAACTTTAAAGATATAAGTAGAGAAAAGCAGCAAAGCATCGGGAATCCCTCTTGTATCAAACTCATATATTCAATTATTGATTCTTTTTATTACGCAATTGAAGGTTTCACATCCCAAACCAACAATTGGAAGATATTCAATTCTACTCATATTAAATTCTAAGGTAATCAATGATTATTTTCTCTATGTTAACAGGACACAAAAGTTATCATTACGAGCTATCTAACGTCGACAATATACCCTTAGGCAATACTGCAGCATAAGACCAACACATAAAACAACTTTACCAGTCACAACCGATTTCATAAATCACATATAGAAGAAGAATGACTGGATCTATATGGGAGTTGACAAAACAAGTTTATGGATTATAAAGCGAAAGATAATAAAGAACAACAACCATCAATTTTATTAAACGTTTAAAATTCATTCAAGAATCAACAACATGAATATAAGAAGTTTAAATACAGAAGTTCATCCTTA
This sequence comes from Zanthoxylum bungeanum, assembly GCA_019454045.1. NCBI lineage: Eukaryota > Viridiplantae > Streptophyta > Magnoliopsida > Sapindales > Rutaceae > Zanthoxylum > Zanthoxylum bungeanum. The sequence continues at coordinate 24,795 of SKCR01035850.1, forward strand.
GCTTGCCTAGGAGATTAGCTCTCCATGGAAGAAAGAGATACAACCTAAGTAGATCGGAGAGACGTCATGATTTCCTTGAAGTTCATCGTTCTCCTTCATTGATTTTGTCTTTGTGGCTCTTTGATGTGTTTTTTCTCTTATTTTTCTCCTATTTTCTCCCTTTCTAGGGTTTTGGACGAAGTTGGGTTTATATAGAGAAGTCCCAGCGGCATGATTTGCATAAAAATGCACAAAATGCTAAACTCTGGAATACGCATCCGTGTCGCGATGAGTGGACTTGTACTCGTCGTGACGCTCGGCCAGTTTTCTGGTTTCTCTGATTCTGTGATTCAACTCTTCCCGTGGGCTTCTGATGCGTCCGTAAGGTCCCGAAACATGTGTAATTTCTCCAAACTTCATATTCCATTGCTCCTAATAACAAAGCACAAAATAAACTCTAATTAAGATTGAACATATGATAATTAAGCCGACTTAGCGATGTTCAAAGTACACTTTCATGCACTTATCACAACGCCCAACCAGCTTATTTCTAGTCCATAGCAATTCAAGCCTAAAAATAAAATAAGAATTAAAATAAATAAATAAAAACTATCTAAGCCATTTTCGTAGGGATCACGATTGCATTTAGCGTATGCAACAAGCCTTTAAACCCCTAGGTGTCCCTAGTGGATGAGTTATAGTCTCATGAGGGTTTACAGTGACGATACCCACAAACGTCATGCAAAACACATGCAAACTGAAAATAACAAAATAACTAGTCCAAATAGCTACACATATTATTGTCCTCAAAGAATGGCTAGTAATGAAACCAGAGAACCTTCAAAGTACTCAATGTAACTCAAATCCAAGTCTTTGAATAAATCATATAAGCCAGACTCAGAGTTTGTGTGTGAAGGTTCATTCACAGCTTGATTCCTAGGTAAGCTAACTCAATGATTTTTGTTTAAAAATTGGGATCGATGGGTTAAACCACCTAAATATCTCAATTAAGCTCTGTAATTTATTTTATGTGCTCAATATGGTATGATTTTTCTTTTCTTGCCTCTTTTTGCTTTTCTTTTTGAATTTATTTTTTTTTTTGCAACACACCTACCCTTTAAGGTATCATTTCTCCTCATGGTGGTCTTACTACTCGCCCATGGGTAGCTTCACGCTTATCGGTTATAGGTGGTTTAATTTCTTTCTTTCGAGACTTTTTCTTTTATTTTTAACCATACCACACATCATAACACAAGAAAATCAGGATAGACATCTAAGCAAACAGTCATTTATCGATAGTAATTTCTTCAACTAGTCACCTTGCTAACTACTCAGGCTTTCACTGCTAAAAACCCCTAATTAAGTGCTTACGAGTCTAACCTAAATAAACTATTCAAAGCATCAGATAAAAGTTCATCAAAACTTATCTTTTCTAAAATTTCACCATAAAACAAATAATATCATCATAGGATTTATGCTTAAATATTAAGGACAAAAATAAACAAAAAATAAAATATTTTTTTTAAATATATGACAGTTTTTCATGCCCATGCATACACCCATACACTTAAAAATTGCATTTTCCTCAATGTAAGATAAATATAAAGAAAAAAAAAATTAAGGAACAACACTACCAGGCGCGGAGTTGATCAGGTTCCTGCTGGTGAGACTTTGGCTATGTGGCTGTGTATGTTGTGCTAAAAACTGCATAAACTCTTATGCAAACAATAAAAATAAAACATGTAATTAGCACACAATAAAAATAAAAAAAGGTAAATAAAATAAACAAAGTAAAATAAATGCAGGTGCAAAGGTTGCCTCCCTACTAGCGCTAAGTTTAACGTCTTCAGCCAGACATAACCACTTAAGTTGTTCATGGTGGCTTCCATCTAGCATACTGATGAAGGCATGTGAGGGAATTTATGTCTAGCTGTGGCAGTGTATCCATTGATCCTCCAGGGTCTGGTGGCTGAAATTGGGACTGCACATATGGACAAGTTAGTTCAATCCCCTTTTTAATCTCCCAGGTATCATTTTTAATTGAGCATGAACTCTCATTTTCCTCCTTTTTCGATTCTTTGGGACCAGATTCAGTTAGGAGGATTTGATTCAGGTTGTAGAGAAGTTGTTTCTGGTAAGACCGTTTCTAGTATATAGGAGTAATGGCACTCATCATCACCCTGTGGTGTTTTTCAACATGAAAAATGTTAAGTGCTTGAGGAAAGGGTACCCTAACTGGGAAATATGGTACTTGTTCTTCCTGAGATGTGTTAGCACTATTATCCTTAGGGTCACCTATAGTGTTGGGCATGTTCTACACTCCTACCTCGTTACCACTCCTAGTGATTATGGCATTAACATCTTTTATATCGGCTACATCATGATTAGCCTGTGCTATTTGTTGCTTTTGTGGATTAGGTTGAGCTTGAGATGATAATTTTCCTTTTTCTTGCAGACTCAAGGCATTAATTAACTTAGAAATCCGACTCTTAATCTCCTTATGGTCTTCAGCTACCTGAGCTATCAATGACTCGATCTTTTGATTGTTTTTATCCTGGGCCTCCACAAATGCTTGCACAGTATCCTCAAGGGAATTCCTAAGAACTACATGAGTGTGATACTGGGGGGGCACTGTAAGTGTTCTCTAAGAACATGCATAGGATCAATTAAGCATAAAATTTGTGTGAATAATCAAAGTAAGTTGTGGAAAAAGTACTCACATTGATCGGCAATGAGGATGTAGGATTTAAAAATTTTTGCTCCTTTGTTTTATTGCTCCAAGCTCCTCTTTGATTGTATGTTGAGCTCCAAGCTAGTAATTTGAATTTCAAACTCAATGGGAAAGGTTTCCCTAACACCTTTGAATGACTCCATTGATGTGCTAGCATGCAAGATTTTGAAACAAAATCATCACCTATAAACCCTAGGTTCACACCATTTTTGAAGAAGGGGAGAGAAAAGGTTTCGGCCAAGCCTTAGGGAGAGAGAGAGATGTGTATTTGTTACTTTGTAATTCTAATTCAAAAATCAATTACCTATTACCAAAAATTAAAGTTGGTAAAAGTCATTCCAAATGACATAAAGTAAGCTTGTGTGTTTTACAAGCTTCCACAAATCACCAACTTCCATCAACGAAAAGGTAAACAAAGTTGACTAGTGATGTGACTTATGGGCTCCACTTAAATTCAAAATCCGAGTGGGCCCGCTAAATATATTTCGGGCTCGGGTTCGTTAATCCGAATTAACGAATTTTCCGTTGCGACTTAATTAAATCAAATTTAATTAAGTAATAGTGCCTTCCAAAATTATTAAGAAAGTCGCTTACGAATTAATTCCAAATTAATTCGTTCGCTCGAATTAAAATCCAATTTTAATTCTGCTTGAAATCCAATTTCATTTAATATATCGAATATATTATTTTAATCTATTAATTCCAAATTAATCGTTCTCTCTCTTCAATTCGAATTTTATCCCAGATAAATTCTCTCAGCAATTAATCCTAGATTAATTTTCTCTCTTTCATAATTAATCCCAGATTAATCCTATTCGAGTCCAACGTCATTGGTGCATCTTTGGGAAGCGACCCATGAGATCCCTGGATATGATGGCAGTAAATCCGATCGTCGGACTATCCGAACACGTGATCTTACTGATTTACAAGACATTGTTGGCTTCTAGCAAAGCACCGTGCCTACCCAATTCTCCAGAAATATTCTTTTAAGGAATATGTAATCCGTGTCAGGCGTAGGTAGTATACGTAGTATTGCGTATTTTGATCCAGTATCGATATCACATGCTAGGCCTAGGGCTAGAATTGTGTCTGCCCGATGACTGCAGTACTTAAGAGTACTAGTTCCGTATCCTATGTGATCATCATCTCCATATGACTGGAGTGATACTTCAATCTTGACATCACACCCAATACACTACGATTCTCAGTATACCAAGAAGAGGCGTACACAGAACTTGTTAAAGCCTCGGACGACCAAAACCAAAGTATACTGATTGTCGTAAGTATTAGCGAAACAAGTCTCAGGTTATGACCAAATACACCTACCCTGATTCGAATTCCCATAGACACATAGTCATACTACCAATGGGATTCCGAGGGGTCTATCTAGAGCGAAGTTGTTTCCGTACCATCGGTAAACAGAACCTCATATTACACTTGCATGAGTATCCAATACCCAAATATGAGAACTATGCCATTAGGCTTCCATAACACGCACAAGTGTAATACTAGTCTATTCCGCATTATCGATGTCCAGTCGCGATAATACTACGACTAGAGAATATTTAATGATAAACCGTACGTAGATTAATACTGTCTTATATCTTATTAATCCAGTACGAATCATATGGACTTTTATCATTTATAATCCTGGTAATGTGATTACAAATGATAAAAGAGCAATTTCCTTTGTCACATAGTTAATTTGTACAACAACACCATGTTCTATACAAATAGTGATGCTATGGGTCATAATTGTCCAATAATCTCCCACATGGCCTATAGCCAATCACTCAAGTGTCCTACACCTGAACTATGTATGGGTCCGCTCAAACTTCTGCTGAGAGAAACAGCTTTCGTTAGCGGATTTGCAATGTTATCATCGGATGCGTTTTATTCAATCATCACATCGCCACGATGTATGATCCGACGAATCATATGAATTAGTCGAAGTACATACTTGGATCATTGATGAGACCGTGGTTCCTTAGTCTGTGCTGTAGCCCAGCTCAGCTGCTAACAGAACTATATCTAATCCAATTAGGATTATATAGATCCAAAAATACTTCTTTTGCTGCCTCAGCTGCAGCAATGTTCCGCTTTTGTTATTTATTCGGCAACAATATATTTCTTGGAAAATTCCAGCTCACTGTTCCGTTATTCAAACTAAATATGTACCGTTATTGTGAGTTAAAGTCGTCTTTGTCGGATTAGAAACTTGCAGCGGTGAACCCAGTTACCTCAAGTTCTCATTCTCCATAAATCCACAAAGCATCCTTAGTTCGTCCAAGATACTCAAGGATGTTCTTTACATTAATCCAGTGACCATCACCCGGATTGGCCTTATAGCGTCTACATATGCTCAAAGCATATGAGACATCAAGTCACATACATTTCAAAAATGTACGAACTCTTGGAGGGTTGTCAGTAGCTTTCTAGATCTATCCCAGTAGATCTTTATTCCTAGAATAAAGACTGCTTCTCCCAGGTATTCTATGAAGAATTTTATTGAAAGTCAAGCTTTCACCGATTACATTATTGGAATGTTATTGTTAAGAAGCAATACCTCATCAACTTATACGACATTCATTGTCAGTGCGCTCCCACTAACCTTCTTATATACACAAGAATCATATTCATTTTAAATGAAATCATATACCATTATGATCTTATCAAAACGTTGGTTCCAAGAACACAATGCTCGATTTAATCCATAAATAGATCGATTTAACTTGCAAACCTTGTTTGTATGTTTCGGCACGACAAAACCGTCAGGATGTTGTAAACATCCTCCAAAAGGTTTCCGTGAAGGAAAGCGGATTTGGCGTCCAGCTGTTTTAGGCACTGCATTTTTGCATATAAGTCCCGATGATGAGTCTCGCATAGAGACACTACCTCTTTAATTGTGGAAGCCGCGGGAAACGGATGTTGGAAGGGAAGAGTCAAGAATTGACATTTCTGTTGGATTTAATTCGCTGGATTAGCTTCGGGTTCGCTTGTTAGACCTCTGTTTCAAAACACATCCTTAGCCCAAACCCCCGCAAGACACACATCAAGCCCACACACATCACCAAACCATACACCAAGCCCACCAAACTGAGCCAAGCCCATACCCAAATCACTTTAAGCCACACCCACTCACCTTCCAAATTAACAAAAACATATATTAAACACATGCATAAATCAAGCCAAATCCCCTTCCAAAATTAAAGAAATCCCATCAAATACTTTCCATGGTCAATGGGTCACGCTTAACTGAGATCACTAAGTTTGTTGTGCCAAAGCCAAGGCTTAGTTGATTCAGATGAAAGAGGTTAGGCAATATATTGGATATATTGGCATATATAAGATATATGTTTCGGACTTGGATGTCCCCTACTGGATCTAGGAATTGGATTGGATCCAATTGATCTTAGAGATCTACCTAGTTAATTATCATACAATTTGTTGGCCAAAGTCAAGATTGTGTGATATTTAACGGGATCCTAGCCCGCTAGGAAACACGGTTTCCCGAGTACTCGACAGAGGGTTAGAGGCTCGCCAAAAAATAGTGGGAGGCAAGAATTGAATTTCCAATATTCGTTTAATTACTTGCCATACGCGCTCAAATAAATATCATTCGTCAAATAAATTAAATGTTAGTTGGACTAATATTTAAATCGTTGTTTTAATAAAACAGTTGGACTGTATTCAAACAAATTAATTATAATTGATTAAATAGTTGGACTATAATAATCATTATAATAAATAGTACCGAAAATCGTTGATTAAATAGTTGGACTATTAGAATCAAGATAAAATTAAAAGTTGGCATTTAAAACATAATCCTAGGGAAAATGTATTTAAATGGTTTAATTTTCAAATTGGGAATATCAGGATGGTCCTGAAACTAATAAGTTACTTTATTTGATAAAATAACATATTAGCCTAAGCCCGGAGTTAAGAAAATAGTAGAGCAAAATCTTTGAAGATTTAGTGATGATAACTTTAGTGCTTAATCCATTATACTTGTCAATAGATTCCTTAATTTCTGAATTAGAACTAAGGATTAGATCCTTAAAGTATGATAAAGAATTTGAAGGATCTTCATAGATCTATCCTTAGATCTTAGAAGTATTAAATTACAATAATAACCCTTGGAGAGTTAATGACTATTCTCAAGGAGACAAAGTCAACTTTGCAATTAGGCAAGTAGCGCAGGGCGTACCTTACTTCGATGTTCTAGCAACCCAAGGCTTGGCCAAAGGCTACTGGATGTGAAAGGGCAAAGGAAAATCATTATATTCTTCTAGGAATATAAATGACATATCCCAAAATGTCTGCCTAAATGTGGCAAACGGGATCCCGGAAGCGTGACTGCCGTTTGGACAAAGCAGACATGAAGAATTGAAGACGAGCAAGGCTCTGACTTCAAATATGTTTGTCATATTATGTTCACTACTAGTATTAAAAATTGGATTTTAAATACTTCTTGTGGTACATTAATATATACTGATGTTCAGAATCTGCTATGAGCAGGATACTGACTTCAGATTGAGATTTAATCTGCCAATTGAAAACGGGACTAAAGTCGTTGTTTTAACCATAGATACCTAAGTTTAGGAACTACCCTTCGGGTGTGTACCTAAATTTGGAAACTATTATGATTGATTAATTAGTTTGACTAGGAACATTATCTTTATATCAGTGTTTAACCCCTGCGGGTGAACATTTATATCCTAGAACACTAAAGTGTTTTATTATATAAAGATGATATTGAGATAAACACAATTAGATGTGAATAACAATATTTATTTTGAATAAAAAAAATCTCAAACATATAACTGACAAACAAATAGCTCAAACTGATTTGATCAGATGGAACTTAATTGTGGCATTGTTGTTTGGGACACAATTAAACAAGAATCGTATATCCACACTTTTGAAGAGTGGGTACTAGGATATATTTGATTCCATTCAAATAAAGTCTACGAATCTAGTTTATTGGGCAAAGTGCCTAAAACACTATTTACTTGGTAAAAGTGCAAATGCCACCGATCTGTTAGCCCTAATTCATAGTGAAGCTAGTGGGCCCATATCTAGCTAGGCTAGAAGTGGATATGAATATTTCGTGACCTTTACGGATATGGCATCACGTTATGTTATGTGTTTCTTTTGAAGAAGACAAATCGAAAACTTTTACAGTTTCGATACGAAATCGACAAACAAATCGGCTAAAGTATTATACCGTCACCGGTTAGACCGTAATGGAAAATACTTAAGAAATAAGTTTCTAATATACATGAAATATTATAGTATTCTTTCAATGAGGACTCCTCCCGGAACACGTCAATTTGACGGTGTGTCCGAACTGAGTAACCGAATTTTGTTGGACATGATAAGGTTAATCATGAGTCGCTCTGAGCTACCATTTCCTTCAACGGATACACATAAACAGTGCAATACTTATTTTGAATAAAGGTTCCATAATAATCTGTTTGACAGACTTCATATTAGATATGAACGGGAAAGAAACCGGGTTTCTCATTCCTGAATATTGGGAATGCTAGGCATATGTTTGGATGATACCAAACTAAAACCCAAATTGGATAAATGCCAATTGTAGGTTATCCTAGGGATACCAAAGTATAGAACTTATACAACTCACATGAGAACAATTTAATTGTTGTTCACCATGCGTTTTTCCTAAGAGGAATACCGATATGCAGTGGTAAGTGGGAGGATAGTAAAACTCGATGAAAATCGGAGTAATACTATTCCAGGCACCAAGTCCTTTATGGAACACAAATAGTTCATCAAGGATGAGACTGTACCAGTAATCTTCGAATACAAAAGAACCGCGTAAGTCGGAGAGAGTTAGAAAACAACCTGGGGTATGGGTTTCTGATCTCACCTCATAAAGATGTTAATCTTTCGAGGTATACCAACTGACTACGTATGAGGAAGTGATACAAGGTATCAACTCCCTATTATGGAAAAGTTCCATGAATCCGAAATGGATTCCATGTATACCAACTATGTTTAGATACTAGTTGATGTACAGCAAGGCATTGTGCCTATTGGTACTATAAGTCTTCAAGGAAGACATACATGGATGGCAACATACCAACGTATAAAGCTAGGCTTTTAGCGGAAAGGTATCGTTATCAACATTGTGTTGATTACGATTCAACCTTTTACTTGTTGCCACGGTATATCCATTTGGATAATGCTTGCTAATGCTGCATGTTTCATTTATGAAATATGTCAGCTTAACGGGAAAATCGTTTTCCTGAAAAGGAGACCTTTTGAAGGATGTTTACAACATCCTGTCGGTTTTGTCGTACCAAAACTAGCAAACAAGGTTTGCAGGTTAATTCGATCCATGTTTGGATTGAAGCAAGCATTATATTCTTGGAATCATCGTTTTGATGTAATCATAATAGTTTATGATTTAATTACAAACGAAAATGATTCTTGTGTATATAAGAGGGTTAGTGGGAGCGCACTGACATGAATGTCCTATATATAATAATAATATCTCATTTCTTGGAAATGATATTCCCAAAAAAACAATCGGCGAAAGCTTGGCTTACCTAAAAACTCTCCGAGAACTCGTACATTGAAAAATGTACGCGACCTGGTGTCTCATACGCTTTGAGCATATGAATTCAAAAACAGGCCAATCCAAGTGATAGTCACTGGATTGAAGTTAAGAACATACTTAGTATCTTAGAGAACTAAGGATGCTGTCTTAATCTATGGAGAAGGAGAACTTGAAGTGACTGAGATCACTACTGCAAGTTTCCTAACCGATAAAACGACTAAAAGTCGCAAAATGGTACTACACAGTTTGAATAACGGAACAGTGAGCTGAAAATCTTCCAAGCAAGATACTGTTACCAAATAAACAACAAATGTGGGTTATTGCTGCAGCTGAGGCAGCAATAGAAGCCATTTGGGTCGATAATAATCTAATTAGATTAGAATAGTTCTGTTAGCAGCTCAGCTAGGCTTCAGCGCAGGCTAAAGAATTAACGATCTCATCAAAGATCCAGATACATACTTCGATATTCATCTGATTCGTTCGGATCATACATCGTGGCGATGTGATGATCGAATAAATCGCATCAGATGATAATCATGCAAATCCGCTGACGAAAGCCTTTTCTCAGCAATTTGAGCCAACCGTACATAGTTCGGGTGTAAGACACTCGAGTGACTGGCTATAGGCCAAGTGGGAGATTGTTGGACAATTATGACCCATAGCGTCACTATTTGTACAGATCATGGTGTTGTTGTACAAATTAACTATGTGACAAAAGAGATTGCTCTCTTATCATTTGTGATTGGATCACCAAGATGTATAAATGATATGAGGTCCTTATGATTTGTTCCTGGATTGAGAATGATATGAGACAGTATCAGTCCACGAAGGATAAATCATTAAATATCCCTAGTCAGAGTATTATCGAGACCGGACATCGATAAATGCGTAAAAGACTAATATTACACTTGTGCGCGTTGTGAGGGCACAACAGCATAGTTCTCATATATTTGGGTATATGATACTCATGCAAGTGTAATAGGAGGTTGTGTTTTACCGATGGTATGGGAAACAGTTTCACTCTGGATAGACCCCCTCGGAATTCCATTGGTAGTATGACTGTGTGTCTATGGAAGTCCGAAATCAGGGTAGGTGTATTTGGTCTTAATCTGAGACTTGCACCGCTAATACTTGCGACAATCGATATACTTTGGTTTTGGTCGTCCAGGGCTTTAACAGGTTGTGTGTACGCCTCTGCTGGGTATATTGAGAATCGTAGTGTGTTGGGTGTGATGTCAAGACGGAAGTATCACTCCAGTCATATGGAGATGATGGTCACGTAGGATACGAGACTTGTTCTCTTAAATGCTGCAGCTATCGGGATATTATGACTAGGTCATGTATATTCGATTATAGAGACTAGTTACCAGACATCCGATATGTGCTTCGTACAGGGCAGACACAATTCCAGCCCCAGGCCTAGCACGTGTTCATCCGATACTGGATCGAAATACGCAATACTACGTATACTACGCCTGCTATAGATCTTATATTCCTGTAAGGATATTTCTGGAGAATTGGGTAGGCATGGCGATTTGCTAGAAGCTAAACTTGTCTTGTAAATCGGTACAAATGTAGTACTAGGTACTTACATGTTCGGATAGTCCGACGAACGAATTTACTGCCAACATATCCGGGGATCTCATGGGTCGCTTCCCGAAGATTCACCGATGATGTATGACTCGCACTTTTATTAATCTGGGATTAATTAAAAGAGAGAGAAAATTAATCTGGGATTAATTGATGAGATATTTTATCTGGGATAAAATATGAATTAAAGAGAGATAACGATTAATTTGGAATTAATCGATTAAATTAATATTTCGATATATTAAACGAAATTGGATTTCGACGCAGAATTAAAATTAGATTTTAATTCGGGCGAACGAGTTAATTTAGAATTAATTCGTTAGCGACGTGAATAATGATTTCGCTAGGCACAATCATTTAATTGCGTCACAATGGAAAATTCATTAATTTGGAATTAGCGAACCAAGCCCGAGATTGTTTGCGAGCGCATTCGCATTTCGAATTCGAGTGCGGCACGCAAGTCAAATCTAGAGTCAAATCACTAGTCGCATCAAGAGTCAAATCATTAGTCACTTGAGTGATGTGACAACGTATCACTTGATTGATTGAGTGATGTGAATAGTTGATGGAAGTGGTTGGAATTAATTGCCAATTTTGGCTCCAAAACTTGTTGACTTTTTGAAAGCTTTTACCAACTTTTGGTAAATAAATTTTAATTAATTCAAAAGAGTATTAGATACACTTTTTGGCAACCAACACAAAGAACACTCTCTCTCTTTCTTCTTCATCTCTCTCACGCCCATGGTGGGTATTTCTTCACTATTTTTCTGGGCAAAACCGTGAGCAAGGGAAGCAAAATGTGATGTTTTTGTGGCAAAAACATCAAGAGCTAGCACTCCGAGAGACATGCGAAGGTGATAGGGAAGTCCACCCATGAGCTTGGAATCACCATGACAAAGCTTGGAGTTTGAAGGAGGAAGATTGAAGCCGATTTTGAGGACTGCAAAAAGCCCACTGTCGTGACTTCTTGGAGGAGGCAGAATAATTTTTATTCGTCGCCGCATCGCTCAACCGATCGATGTGAGTATTCCGCAACTCCCTCATTTTGGGATGAGTCCCAGGGTTAAGGCCCACATCAGCATCGATATCAGTTTTGGGGATGAGTCCCAGGGTCGAGGCCCAGATCATCAGCAGTTTTGGAACACCACATCACATGATCTACTTTGGCCGAGTGCAAGCAACAAAGAGCAAAAAGCTAAATCGAGTATGGGGGCGACCAATCAACCATCCCGCGAATAAGGGATTTATCGAGAACTTAAGCAATAAGACTAAAGTAAACTGAGCAATCACCAAGAGAGAATCGACAGAAATGAACTATGAGCAGGCCCAGGGGGCGACCAAAGACTTTTGCAGGAAAATGGCACTCCGAAAATGGAGCACAGTTCGGAAATGGACCACTATCACATCAGACGCCGAAAATGGCACTTCGAAAATGGAATACGGTTCGGAAATGGTCCAAGGAAGGCCTAACCCATCGGAATAGGAAACATGTACATACATACATGCATACATGTATACATATCATATACATGCAATTTTTGTTTTATATTCGTAGGTTTTGTAGCGACAAAGACCATCTCATCAAGTAACGGTTCAAAAATGAGCCACATTCACACACAACAAGATGCCGAAAATGGCACTCCAAAATGGAGCACACACAACAGATGCCGTAAATGGCGCTCCAAAATGGAGCATGCACAACAGATGCCGAAAATGGCGCTCCAAAATGGAGCACGCACAACAGATGTCGAAAATGGCTCTCCAAAATGGAGCACACACAACAGATGCCGAAAATGGCACTCCAAAATGGAGCACACACAACATATGCCGAAAATGGCGCTCCAAAATCGAGCACACACGACAGGTGCCGAAAATGGCGCTCTAAAAATGGAGCACACACAACAGATGCCGAAAATGGCGCTCCAAAAATGGAGCACACACAACAGATGCCGAAAATGGCACTCCAAAATGGAGCAAACACAACAGATGCCGAAAATGGCACTCCAAAATGGAGCACACACAACATATGCTGAAAATGGCACTCCGAAATGGAGCACACACATCAGACGACAAAAATGGCACTCCAAAAATGGAGTATAGTTCGAGAATGGACAACCACCAGCGACACCTCGGGTATGGGGTTTAGCATGCCAGGTATGGTACTCCGAGTATGGAGATATTATAGCGACGCCTCGGGTATGGGGTTTAGCATGACGGGTATGGCTAACTCTGGGTATGGAGATATTACAGCGATGCCTCGGGTATGGGGTTTAGCATGCCAGGTACGGCACTCCGGGTATGGAGATATTACAGCGACGCCTCGGGTATGGGGTTTAGTATGCCAGGTACGGCACTCCGGGTATGGAGACACTACTGCGACACTATGGGTATGGAGACGCAACTGTGAAACCTTGGGTATGGGGTTTAGCACGCCGGGTATGGCGCAACAAAATTAACTCAACTCAAAGCAACAGGCAAGTCAAGTGGCAGCTGGCGAGCCAAGTAAGTAAAAATGCATTGCATAACTTTGATAGGATTGTCATTGTCACACACTGCACAAGTCCTATCAAAGTGGGGGAGACCGTAGGCACTGCATTTTTGCATATAAGTCTCGATGATGAGTCTCGCATAGAGACACTACCTCTTTAATTTTGGAAGCCGCGGGAAATGGACGTCGGAAGGGAAGAGTCAAGAATTCATATTTCTGTTGGATTTAATTCGCTGGATTAGCTTCGGGTTCGCTTGTTGGACCTCTATTTCAAAACACATCCTTAGCCCAAACCCCCGCAAGACACACACCAAGCCTACACATCACCAAACCATAGACCAAGCCCACTAAACTGAGCCAAGCCCACGCCCAAATCACTCTAAGCCACGCTCACTCACCTTCCAAATTAACAAAAACACATATTAAACACATGCATAAATGAAGCCAAATCCCCTTCCAAAATTAAAGAAATCCCATCAAATACTTTCCTAATCCACTTAAATTACATTCTCTAATTAAAAGATACAAATCAAATCATATCCCTAACTAAAAGAGAAAAAATCAAATTAAATCAAATCACTTCCCTAATTAAAAGATTTTTCCTTATCACACACTAATTAAAAATATCTCCAATAATTACACAAATCCTTTCCCTTTTTCAAACAAGGTAAACCCCAACCATTTGCCTATAAAAAGAAGCCTTCACCAACACATCAAACCCCTACCTGAATCTCACAAAAAACACAAACAAAATAACCCAAAGATTCACGCCCATTCAGCAAGCAATACAACACTAGCTCACGTACCCACCACACAACCTTCACGCCTAAAGCCCTTCATCACGCACAAAATAGCCCTCACAAAACCCTCTTGATCATGCCACAACAACCCTACTTCACGCACTGACCATGCAGAAAACCGACACATAACAAGCACCAGCCCCACAAAGCCAAAAGCCACCACTCCTCATAAACAACCAGCCCTCCACCCTCTATCACAAACTCGCAACAAACAAGTAAGACTTTTCACACCACACACACACTCACGCCACTCAGCCCATTCACGCATACACACTTCACAGGCACGAACCAGCCCTTATCCCTTCAACCTGCTGCCTCTTTCTTCTCTTTACACGGTAATTCAACAAACCTTCATATTTCTCTTCTCACGACACCTAAGGCTACACACACACACATGACCACAAGAGATCTTACACGGCTTGCACTTTGAAACACACAAACACTAATCGACACATACAGCAAATCACAAACACACACACTGACCGAAAAAGCAACAAAATAACCTAAATAAACAGTCCCTAAAATAACCCAAATACAGCCCCCAAAAACAGCAGCTGAATAAACAAAAAAACAGTCCCTAAACACCACAAAACAGACCCTGAAAACAGTGTCAAAACTGAGACAAAAGCAGCAGCGAAACCGAATCAGAAAGCGGAGAAAACAGTGAGAAAACGGCAGTGGAACCAATTCAGAAAACCAGAAAATTTGCGGAGCATTAACCCTTCCGAAAACCGCGTAGCGTACTTCCGAGAGACAACTTAAGAGGTTAGACCTGAGGGCACCCTTTTAATTTATTCTCATTTATTTTTATTTATTTTCTTATTTTACTTCGCATGAGTATTGTGGATTGATGCATGATATGAATTTCGAATGAATGGAATATGTGTTCTCTCTTGCGGTATATCGGATGGAAACCCGGACGTAAATTCCGTAGCCGAATCCGAATGGACGGTATTGCGGTTTGCACTCGGGATAAAATGCCACATACGACTTGAGAGACACACATATTTCATTTCATCCAACCTTGTGTTCGAGCATGATTTAGTCTAGTAGGTTATTTATTTTTTAAGAATGATTTAGTATAGTACGTTATTTATTTCTTAAGCATGATTTAGCCGTTAGTACGTTGTTTCTTTATGCATGATTTAGTTATTTTCTTTCGCAATAGGAGTCTAATGTACGTTTATGTTTAGATTGTTATTTATTTTTCGTGTTTGATAATTCAACATGCTCATGAGATATTTGTGTGATATCGTATGTTTGCCGTTGTGACGACCTACTTTTAAAGCATGCAAACTTAGATATAGGATTTATTCTCTTGAATGCGAACTAGATATAGGTTATCTTTGAATATATATGTTGCGTAGATTCATTTAAGTTATTGCACAAATCATTTCATTACAAGTGGCATAAGTAAGAGACCATTCCGAACCCAACAGTTTGAGGTATTCCCTTGCGAGGGGTGAGTGCGACCTTAAATCATTTTCCCGGTTCAAACCGGGTGGCGACTCCATTTTTAGATCTCCGGTTTAGTCTCCCACGGACTACTTCGTACTCGCAACCGGGCTGCGAGCCTGGAACAGCGTCGCCGATTTCTGTGTCCTACAACTGTCATATTTCATAAGTGAAACATGCAGCATTAGCAAACATTATCCGAATGGATTTAATCATGGAAATAGATAAAAGGTTTCATCGTAATCGACACCATTTATACATTTATATGTTGCCATCCATGTATGTCTTCCTTGATGACTCATATAGTACCAATAGGCACAATGTCTTCTGCTACATCAACCAGTGTTCAAACTTGGTTGCATACATGGAATCCATTTCATACTTCATGGCAATTTTCCATAAAAGGAGTCGATACCTTGTATCACTTCCTCATACGTAGCCGGTTCTTCTTCCTCAATAAGATTGATATCTATATGAGGTGAGATCATAAACCCATACCTCCCAAGTTGTTTTCTGAATCTATTCGACCTACGCGGTTCTTGTGTATTCGAAGATTATTGGTATAGTTTCATCCCTGATGAACTGTTGGTGTTCGTGAGGACTCGATGCCTGGAACAGTATTACTCTGATTTTTATCGAGTTTTACTTTCTTCCCACTTATCACTGCATATAGGAACTCCTCTTAGGAAAACCGCATGGAGAGCAACAATTACATTGTTCTCTTGTGAGTTGTATAAATACTATATTTTGGTTTCCCTAGTAGAACCTACAAATAGACACTTATCCGATTTGGATTCTAGTTTGGTACCATCCAAACAAATGCCCTGTATTCCCAAATCTTCAGGAATGAGAAACCCGGTTTCTTTCCTGTTCATATCTAATATGGAGTCTGTCTAACAGATTTTTCATGGAACCTTATTCAAAATAAGTATTGCACTGTTAAATGCGTATCCTCAGAAGGAAATTGGTAGCTCAGTGCGACTCATCATAACCTTACCATGTCCAACAAACTTCGGTTTCTCTTTGTCGGACACACCGTCAAATTAAGGTGTCCCGGGAGGAGTCCACTGTGAAAGAATACTATACTCTTTCAAGTAATCTTGAAACTTATATGTTTAAGTATTTTACACTATGGTCCGACCGTAATGTTTTTAATACTTTTACCGGTCTGTTTTCTTACTTCGTGTCGAAACCCTTTGAATTACTCAAAAGTTTCTGACTTGTTTTTCATCCGATACACATAACCATAACGCGATGCCACATCCGTAAAGGTTATGAAGTATTCATATCCACTTCTAGCCTAGCTAGACATGGGCCTACTTAAGTCACAATGAACGAGGGCTAACAGATCGGTGGCATTTGCATTTTTACCAAGTAAAAGGTGTTTTAGGCATTTTGCCTAATAAACCAGATTCGTAGACATCATTTGAATTAGAATCAAATCTGTCCTAGTATCCACTCTTCGAAAGTGTGGATATACGAGTCTTGTTAATGTGTCCTATATAACAATGCCACAAATAAGTCTCTTTTGATTAATTCAGTTTGAGCTTTTGTTTGTCATATTATATGTTTGAGATTCATTTATATTCTAAATATAAATACTGTTATTCACATATAATGTTCTTATCTCAATATGATCTTTATAAACAAAACATTTAGTGTTCTAGAATATAAAGGTATACCCGCAACGGGTTAAACTAGATACATAGATAATGTTCCTAGTCAAACTAGGTACATCATAACAGTTTCCTAATTTAAGTACATGCCCAAATGGCAGTTCCTAAACTTAGGTTTCTATGGTTAAAACAGTGACTCTCGTCCCATTTTCGACTCGCATGTCGATCTCATCTGAAGTCAGTCTCTTACTAATTAGCAGATCCCGCACATCAGTATATATGTACATACCACATCCAGAATCAAAGTCCAATTTTAAAACTGGTCGTGGATATGTTTATAACAAACATATCTGAAGCCGGAGCCTTGCCCCACCTTCAATTCCTTCATGTCTACCTTGTCCATACGACAGTCACTCTTCCAGAAACCCCGTTTGCCACAGTTTAGGAAGACATCTTGGGATATGTCCTTTGTCTTCCCAGAAGACTGTGACGATTATGCCTTTGCCCCTTTTAGAAGCTCTGGCTCTGCCTCCTTGAGCATAGCCATCAACTCTCCAAGAGTTTTCTCTTGGTTCATAATGAACCTGCCTCAGCCTTCATGCAGAGATTGTAAGATCAAATCTTTGGAAGTCTCGGCCATGTAGGTAATGCCCAGCTAACCTGCTATTCGATGTCAGAAATCACATGCGACACCTAGTGTTCAACAGACGTACCTTCTAACATATGCGAGCAAAAGAGCTTTTTTTGCAATTCATACTTCTAAGATCTAAGGTTAGATCTATGAAGATCCTTTAATTTCAACATCATGGTATAAAGATCTAATCCTTAGTTCTGATGACGGAATTAAAGAGAGTCATTGCGGCAAGCATAATGGATTGAGCACTAAAGTTATCATCACCGTGAGTCTTCCAAAGCTCATGCTCCACTATTTGCTCAACTCCGGGCTTAGGCCTGAGAAGTTTCTCTATCAAATAGAATAACTTCTCAGTTCCCAAGACTATCCTGAGGTTCTATTTCCAATTTGAAAATTGAAGCCGCTAAAGATATTTTCACATAGGATTATGTTTTAAACGCTAATCTTTCAGTTATCTTGATTCCAATAGTCCAACTATCCAATCAACATTTCAGGTACAATCTAATGTAATGATTACTATAGTCTAACTATATAATTAATTACAATTTGATTGGTTAAATTCAAATATATTGATGACTATAATCCAATTATATAACCAACTATAAATGAAGTAGTTTGAATACAGTCCAACTGTTCAATTAAAACAACAATTGAATATTATTCCAACTAATATATATAAATTTTTAATGACGAAAAATGAAATGAGCGCTTATTGGCAAGTATCTAAACGAAATTGCAAATTTAATACTTGCCTCCCACTATTTTTCGACGAGCCTCTAACCCTATATGGAGTACTCGGGAAACCTAGTTTCCTAGTGGGCTAGGATCCCGTTAAATAACACATAACCTTGACTTTGGCCAACAAATTGTATGAAACTTAACTAGGTAGATCTCTAAGATCAATTGGATCCCATCCAATTCCTAGATCCAGTAGGTGGACATCATCCAATTCCGAAACATATATCCAAATATGCCAATATATCCGATATATTCCTAACCTTTTTCCTCTGAATTAACTAAACCTTGGCTTTGGCTCAACAAGCTTAATGAAACCAGTTAAGCGTGAACCATTGACATGGGAAAGCTTCGTAATCGAGGCCGATGAACAGAAGTAACCTTGACTTTGGCCAACAAATCACAACTTGCCCAAGCGTACGATATGGAACAAAGCTTTCATGATTCAAACACATCCGCGATGGACAAAGGTCTTGACTTTGGCCAACAAACCAGTGCCAATCTTGGATCTTGAGAGAGAATCACTCAATGGAAGGAAAAACGCTTAATATAAAATGAGGGTTTTTATCGCGATTTGGCAACCAATTTATTATCTTTAATTAGGTCTCATCATACACCCTTAAACATGCATTCTAAAAGCATAATAAGGCACAAATAAATAATAATGATATGCGGATGGATATATAATATAATTTGTTCCTAGAACAAATCTCTCCATTTCCTCTCTCCCGCTAGCACTATTCTTACTTCTACCCAATTACATAATACTTCTAAAGAAACCTCATTTACATTGAGGGGAATGGTGAGAAGATAATTACAAAGAGTCAAGAGATAAGGGCTGGACACGCATGTCCAATTTAATAAATTCGAAATATATTACAACAATTTCCAAAATTACCCTCACCCATCTAATATCCATTATTCATACAATACATCCATGTATTCACACAAAGCATGTTATTCAATCAATCTAATCCAATTAATTAATCTTTGAATTAAGTGATCATCTAATGTTCAAACAACAATTTGATTTGCGCGAGTCCAACTCGTTTAAGAATAAGTACCCAAAGTGCGTATTCTTGAATTATATCGAACTATAATTTTAAATCCAATTTAATTTGTATTCAATACTAATTCATAGTTAATTCCAAATTAAATAATTACACTTTATTAATGTGCCTTTACGACTTAGATTCTAAATCTAATCTTAATGGGTCTCAAAGGCCCAATTAACATCCAATGTCAATTTAATTAAAGTCCAATGGGCTTTTAATTAATTCTTAAGGCATGGGCTTTGGCCAATATGGGTCAAACCCAAATGCCAAGGCCCAATAAAGGAATCACCCTATTTGCCATAAAATTAATTTCGGCCCATTAGGCCCAATTAAATTTAAAAGGCCCGTTATTATATTTGAACTTTATGGAATGGTTTTAGGCCGAATTTGGATCCAATCCAATTGTCCTAAACCAACTTGGCCCAACCAAGCCCATAAGGCCCAATATAACATCAATAACCCAATTCCAAATTAAAGACTAATTTATTAAATTACAATATTCCAAATATCATAATTTTTAATTAAAGTGTATGGCCATGATTAATTAGTTAAATTAACATTTCCAAAACACCAATTTAATTAATTAATCATGCTTAATCATTATCAATTCATGTCCAACATAATTGAAGCAAAATCAATCCCAACATGCTTCCAATAGCTCATGGCAATATGGATTATTTCATAAATTTTGATTTCAATCCAATTAAATCACAAAAAATATATCCAAGCATTTTAAACACATCCAATGGTCTAAAAATCAAAATCACCATGAGTTTAGGGTTCATCACATTTTCGGCCAAGCATATGGAATTAGGGGAGAATTTATCCAATTCATTTCTCAATTCCTAAGATGCACAAATATAATTTAACATCATCCAAGCTCATCAAAAAATCATCAATTTGAGAAAATCATGTTAAAATCACAAAATCACAAATTAAAGTATATAAACCCTAAGTTCATTTCATGCTTAATTTAGGCTCTGATACCAGTGTAAATGTTCTCTAAGAACATGCCTAGGATCAATTAAGCATCAAATGTGTGTGAATAATCAAAGTAAGTTGCGAAAAAAGTACTCACATTGATCGGCAATGAGGATGTAGGATTTCAAAAATTTTGCTCCTTTGTGTATTGCTCCAAGTTCCTCTTTGAATGTATGTTGAGATCCAAGCTAGAACTTTGAATTCCAAACTCAATGGGAAAGGTTTCCCTAACACCTTTGAATGACTCCATTGATGTGCTAGCATGCAAGATTTTGAAACAAAATCATCACCCATGAACCCTAGGTTCACGCCATTTTTGAAGAATGCAAGAGAAAAGGTTTCGGCCAAGCCTTAGGGAGAGAGAGAGATGTGTATTTGTTACTTGTGTAATTGTAATTCAAAAATCAATTACCTATTACCAAAATTAAATTTGGTAAAAATCATTCCAAATGACATAAAGTAAGCTTGTGTGTTTTATTACCTCCTTATTCTTTGTATTTCTCTTCTCAATTATTGCCCTCAATGTAAATGAGGTTTCTTTAGAAGTGTAGTGTAACGGGTAGAAGCAAATAATTGTGCTAGCGGGAGAGAGGAAATGGGGAGATTTGATCTAGGATCAATGTGTCAAGTATCCATCTGCATATCATTATTATTTTATTATACGCGCTTTATTATGTATTTAGAATGCATGTTTAAGGGTGTATGATGATGAGACCTTAACAAAGATAATAAATTGGTTGCCAATTTGCACGAGAAAAACCCTCGCAAAATATTAAGCGTTTTTCCGTCCATTGAGTGATTCTTACTCAAGATCCAAGACTGGCATTGGCTTGTTGGCCAAAGTCAAGGCCTTTGTCCGACGAGGATGTGTTTGAATCACGAGAGCTTTGTTCCATATCGGTGTCTTGTCCAAGTTGTGGTTTGTTGGCCAAAGTCAAGACCACTTCTTGTCCATCGACATTGATTACGAAACTTTCCATGGTCAATGGGTCACGCTTAACCTAGTTCACTAAGTTTGTTGTGCCAAAGCCAATGCTTAGTTGATTCAGAGGAAAGAGTTAGGCAATATATTGGATATATTGGCATGTATAAGATATATGTTTCGGACTTGGATGTCCCCTTACTGGATCTAGGAATTGGATTGGATCCAATTGATCTTAGAGATCTACCTAGTTAATTATCATAGAATTTGTTGGCCAAAGTCAAGATTGTGTGATATTTAACGGGATCCTAGCCTGCTAGGAAACACGGTTTCCCGAGTACTCGACAGAGGGTTAGAGGCTTGCCGAAAAATAGTGGGAGGCAATAATTTAATTTCCAATATTCATTTAATTACTTGCCATACGCGCTCAAATAAATATCATTCATCAAATAAATTAAATGTTAGTTGGACTAATATTTAAATCGTTGTTTTAATGAAACAGTTAGACTGTATTCAAACAAATTAATTATAATTGATTAAATAGTTGGACTATTATAATCATTATAATAAATAGTACCGAAAATCGTTGATTAAATAGTTGGACTATTAGAATCAAGATAAAATTAAAAGATTGGCATTTAAAACATAATCCTAGGGAAAATGTATTTAAATGGTTTAATTTTCAAATTGGGAATATTTCAGGATGGTCCTGGAAACTAATAAGTTACTTTATTTGATAAAATAACATATTAGGCTTAAGCCCGGAGTTAAGCAAATAGTAGAGCATAATCTTTGGAAGATTTATGTGATGATAACTTTAGTGCTTAATCTATTATACTTGTCAAATAGATTCCTTAATTTCTGAATCAGAACTAAGGATTAGATCCTCAAAGTATAATAAAGAAATTGAAGGATCTTCATAGATCTATCCTTAGATCTTAGAAGTACTAAATTACAATAATAACCCTTGGAGAGTTAATGACTATTCTCAAGGAGACAAAGTCAAACTTTGCAATGAGGCAAGTAGCGCAAGGCGCACTTTACTTCGATGTTCTAGCAACCCAAGGCTTGGCCAAAGGCTACTGGAATGTGAAAAGGGCAAAGGAAAATCATTATATTCTTCTAGGATATAAATGACATATCCCAAAATGTCTGCCTAAATGTGGCAAATGGGATTGCGGAAGCGTGACTGCCGTTTGGACAAAGCAGACTTGAAGGAATTGAAGACGAGCAAGGCTCTGACTTCAAATATGTTTGTCATATTATGTTCACTACTAGTATTAAAATTGGATTTTAAATACTTAGTGTGGTACATTAAATAGATACTGATGTTCAGAATCTGCTATGAGCAGGATACTGACTTCAGATTGAGATTTAATCTGCCAATTGAAAACGGGACTAAAGTCATTGTTTTAACCGTAGATACCTAAGTTTAGGAACTACCCTTCGGGTGTGTACCTAAATTTGGAAATTGTTTATGATGTAACTAGTTTGACTAGGAACATTATCTTTATATCAGTGTTTATAAACCGCTGCGGGTGAACCTTTATATCCTAGAACACTAAAGTTTTTTATTATATAAAGATGATATTGAGATAAACACATTAGATGTGAATAACAATATTTATATTTTGAATATAAATAAATCTCAAATATATAACATGACAAACAAATAGCTCAAACTGATTTGATCAGATGAAACTTAATTGTGGCATTGTTGTTTCGGACACAATTAAACAAGAATCGTATATCCACACTTTCGAAGAGTGGGTACTAGGACATATTTGATTCCATTCAAATAAAGTCTACGAATCTAGTTTATTTGGCAAAGTGCCTAAAACACTATTTACTTGGTAAAAGTGCAAATGCCACCTATCTGTTAGCCCTAATTCATAGTGAAGCTAGTGGGCCCATATCTAGCTAGGCTAGAAGTGGATATGAATATTTCGTGACCTTTACGGATGTGGCATCACGTTGTGGTTATGTTGTTTCTTTTGAAGAACACAAATCAGAAACTTTTACAGTTTCGACACGAAATAGACAAACAAATCGGCTAAAGTATTATACCGTCACGGTTAGACCGTAATGGAAAATACTTAAGAAATAAGTTTCTAATATACATGAATAATATAGTATTCTTTCAATGACGACTCCTCCCTGAACATGTCAATTTGACGGTGTATCCAAACTGAGTAACTGAATTTTGTTAGACATGACATTATGGTTAATCATGAGTCGCTCTGAGCTACCATTTCCTTCAATGGATACACATAAACAGTGCAATACTTATTTTGAATAAAGGTTCCATAATATCTGTTTGACAGACTTCATATTAGATATGAACGGGAAAGAAACCGGGTTTCTCATTCCTGAATATTGGGAATGCTAGGCATATGTTTGGATGATACCAAACTAAAACCCAAATTGGATAAGTGCCAATTGTAGGTTATCCTAGGGATACCAAAGTATAGAACTTATACAACTCAAATAAGAACAATTTAATTGTTACTCACCATGCGTTTTTCCTAAGAGGAATACGGATATGCAGTGGTAAGTGGGAGGATAGTAAAACTTGATGAAAATCGGAGTAATACTATTCCAGGAACCAAGTCATTCATGGAACACAAACAGTTCATCAAGGATGAGACTGTACCAGTAATCTTCGAATACACAAGAATCGCGTAAGTTGGAGAGAGTCAGAAAATAACCTGGGGTATGGGTTTCTGATCTCACCTCATAAAGATGTTAATCTTTCGAGGTATACCAACTGACTACGTATGAGGAAGTGATACAAGGTATCGACTCCCTATTATGGCAAAGTGCCATGAATCCGAAATGGATTCCATGTATACCAACTATGTTTAGATACTAGTTGATGTACCGCAAGGCATTGTGCCTATTGGTACTATAAGTCTTCAAAGAAGACATACATGGATGGCAACATACCAACGTATAAAGCTAAAGCTGTCACAATGAGAAACGGTCAGGACCGAAATAAGGGGTCACAGTGAGTGTGATTGACAATGAGTTGTCTACCTATGAATATACGTAGGCGAGAACGTGCCACAGCTATGAGTCGAACTATATTCATGGGGTCCACTTCTCACTATGGAATTCAATTTAATTATAGGATTCCTATTTTCCGTTGGGGATTACGGTATTATGTAAAATAGTGGGAGGCACTGCTGGATTAAAAATTCATAACTAAGACAGTGTGTAATATTATGAAAATTACCGCTTTTATTTTCCTTATTCTATATTGTTAATAGAATTGAACTTTTAATCCGCTGCATGCATATTTTATATATATATGTTTTTCTGACTTTCCATATGGTTGCAGATTCTAGAATAGGTTCTAGATTAAGAGTAGGCTTGGATATTGTTAGATTAGACAAAACCATCGGGAAATTTTGTTCCGATTTTCTTGAAAAATCAAGATGATTAGTGACTTAGTTACTAAGTCATATTAGGTAATCTAAATAGATATATGTTTTAGGATATAATTCTCTAAAGAGAATAGTTTCTTTTGCAGTAAGAATTGAACGTGAATTAGTTCTGTCTCGAGATTCTTGATTGACATTAAGAAAACCCCATTAGGTATTTGTTTATCTGATAATGACGTTTCTTGGCTTTAGTGACCTTTAGAGGTAATGTGTCTGACATATTTTGCTAATCAATTATTTGCAACTGTTGTGAATAGTTGAAGGAAAATTAAAGCTAAAGAATGAGATGTGTATAGTTGTGTGTAGAGAAATTGATTCTCACAATACGACAACTATTGATATCAGAACTTATGACTATTGGATAGTTACTTGTTCTTTATAAATATTTATTTCATATTTTAACATGACTAGTAGTGTCATTGATGATGATAAACATTAAGAAAAATATTTGGTTAAGTAAATACTTAGAACAATGCTTTATGCGTTTTTATCACATAGCGTTAGATGTTTATCCTGTATGGTAAAGGATGGTCTGATGTGAGATCACATCATATATCTTTATCATTTAATGAATATTGTATTCGGGAATGTGATTAAATCTCATTTAACCAATGATCCTCATTGGACCACAGATTTGTTAAACTAATACATTGGATGTATGTAGTTTAATGAATTATAAATTGCCTTGGATAGTTTACTTTACTTCTTAAATTAGTTAATGAGTTGTCATGACTTAGTTACGTGTTTCTAAAAGAACACATATTGAACGTCTTGAATGGTTCGAGAACTTTCAATATGATTCTAATGAAACGCAAATAGAATATTTTGAATGGTTCAAAGATATTCGATTGAAGTTTTCAAATTTTTAAAATTCATCACGAGTCTTTGAATTGTTCAAAGATGTTTGATATGATCAAACATATGAATTTATTGCAATTAGTTCTAAGGTTATTCAATAAATATGATTCTTACTCAATATTATTCTTCTACGATTCCAATTTGATAGAATTAGACGGTGGGAGAAATTGAATCTTATATGATTTGATTCGTTTGATATTGAATGTTACCGAATTAGTTTCAATACTCTTGGGGATACGCTCCTATAATACTAATTCATCCTTTTAATTAATGTTCCACTAGTTTCTAGAGTTATATATATGATATGTATAAGTAGAAAATTCGAATCTTGAAAAGTTTGAGATTTGAATCTTCCTTTTGTATAATGGTTATATAATTAAAAAGTATTTTCGCCTCA
This sequence comes from Zanthoxylum bungeanum, assembly GCA_019454045.1. Lineage (NCBI taxonomy): Eukaryota > Viridiplantae > Streptophyta > Magnoliopsida > Sapindales > Rutaceae > Zanthoxylum > Zanthoxylum bungeanum. The sequence continues at coordinate 51,065 of SKCR01035850.1, forward strand.
GAGGTACAAGTAAAAGTTTATCATTTATTCTATTTAATAGAATATTATATTCTATTTGATAGAATATCTTTTCTACGATCCCGAGTAATAAAATTATTTTATTACTTAGTGTGTAACATCAGATATTGACCAATATAGAAAATACTTGACTTAGTGAAGTCAAATGTGAGAGTGATAAAATTTATATGGAGCTACATAATTATTAAGATGAAAATACTTTTAGACAGCTTCCATATAAGTCCAATAGGATGTCTGAATCATTTGTGAAGTATTTGATACTTAATGGTTCTGTTGTTTTCTTATCGAAGAAAATTATCCGATAACTTGTAGTGGGAATGATATTTGATATCGATCTCAGAAGTTAGCATTGAACCATAAATCTAAGATTGTTCGTAGCACACTACAATCAAGTTTTGAACTTGATTAAGCTTTCGTTATGAATCGTTCATAAAATGTGCAAATGGTTTCCACAATGAAAACAAAGTGAGCTTATTAAAGGTTTGACCTTTTTAGTATGATAGTGATAAAGGTTATACTCAACAATCTATTGTAGATTTTGAGGAAACTTGTCTCTAGTCACACTAATTAAACAATTAAGGATCTGTTGGTTAATGTTGATATTAAACTGTGTATTTTAACTAGGAATACAAAGTGGCGTTCCTGAATGGTTTCTTCGAAGAAGAGATCCATTATGATTTTTTGCTTGAAGAGTTCGTTCAAGAATGGCCCTGGAGTTTGTATTCTGTTAAGATCACAGTTTTATATACCAGCTTATAGAGCCTATTGTAGACTAAGATGAGCTTTCCGAAAATCTGTGTTATCTAATTTTTAAATTAGTCAAATTGTTTGATTTTATCTAAGCATAGAGAATACATATGTGATAGTAGGGTTAATGGGAGCGTACATATTTCTTTCTAGTATTGTATATCTAACAACATTATCATTATTAATGTAATAATGAGATGTTTGTGAGGTGAAAGATTTATCTAAGTCTTTTTTCTCTATGAAAGCAGTGGGAGTAATCTTTGTTATATTTGATATAAATTTTTATATATGATATAAACAAGAAACTTGTGAGATACTCCCATTAGTCGTACATTAGATATGGTCTAATAAAGAACACGACAAGACTATCTATGAGACAGTAAGTATAACTGTTTGACAATTAGTGTGTCTCTTGTGTATAGTATTCATCTTTCATAAATGATGATTCCTTTGTCAAAAAGGAAATTGATTAGAATGTCTAGTCAATATTAAGCATCATAGGATGGTGGCATAATGAATATTATATTATGAGCGATTAAAGATATCAATTTGATCATAATTGTTACGAGCTTTTTTTATACCCTGTACACCATAGGATGAGTCTTGAAACATGTTCTTTGATATCTTTAAGATATTAAGAACGAGTTTCTTATTCATGGGGAATATAGTCTGCAACTATTATTGTCAGATTAGTTTTGAGTCTAATTTTGACGTTAAATGGTCTACGTCATATAGAGCCAGAAAAGATACAGTGGGAGTGTCACGGTTGATTCTACTGTATTAGTGGAATTAGTTGTAACTTATGAAGTATTGACTTATGAATTTGCATAGTGACCTTATAGATTAGAAATTTTGATATTAGTGTTGTGCTTGCGGTTGTCTCATAATATTTGGATTTGATCTCTAAATACATAGACAACTCAGTAGTTGTAGCACAATATTGATGTCGCAACTGAGTCATATTGATGTATAACTTAGGTTATACAATATATGAACAATGCTGGCTAAGGGAAATGATTGGGTTTGTTGGACAAACTCAATATGTTATAGCGCGCTTACTTGTTGTTGCCTACCTCTTGAGTGCTAGTTCAGCTGTTAAGAACCATGCATATGTAATACATATTTAGATGTGTATATAATTTTGTGGATTGACACTAGATTAAGTGGGATAAATTGTTGAGGTTGGTACTCGAAGTGCCAATCCGGATCGTATTTATGTCTGATTCATGAATATAAACAATTATTTTTTTCCATAATATTACTTATTTATGGTAGTACTGCTTGATTCTATACACATATTTGATCTAATTACGATTAGATTGAAACTAAATATGATTTAATGATATGTATATATTAGACAAAGACCCGATAATATATTTTGTAGTGCACAGTTACAAAATAGTTTGTAATTGACATTGGGAAGTGTCACTGCTAGAAGTATATTATCAAATAAAGTTCCTGGTCAAGATTTACTAACACGGGTCAGTTAGTAAAATCCGTTGAGACCAGTACATGTCATATATTGAGACTTGGTCTGATGGTTTATCCCAATGAACCACGAGTCTTGGGAGACTCGTATAGACGTATAGGTGTTTATTTGATAAACACTAAATGACTTACCGAAAATTTCCTAATATATGGTACACCAACGTCAATTGGAATCTTCATGAGTCGAGTAGCATAGTGGCCCTTCAAGTTGAGATACCATTGCGGATATATGAGATATCCTCCACACTTTGATGGCAGTCACATCACTGATCTATTTAGATCAGACCTCCGCTTGGGTGTGGACTGATGCTCATGATATCCTGTGAGTATCAGATGGAATTCGTCAGTCATGTGTACATGGCATAGGTATCATGTACGTATTTACGATCTAGTACATCCATGGCTGTGGTATACTTCGAAAGCGAGTTCCGAGTGTTATTTAGAGATCGTAAATTTGAAAGTTGACTAATTTATACCTTAAGGATTTGACGTTCTTATCTATATCCCTGGTATAATATTGATAACCTGTGACGGAGGGATTATACGTATGCAATGACCTCAACTTGCATAGTTTAGCGAGATTATCCACGGTCGTCATAATTTACGAGTGGGTGAACTATGGACACGAAATTGGATTCCGTGGTGGATAAATTTGAACTTAGAGAGTGCCACAATATGAAGTGTACTCGTTGAGCACTTGGGCAACGCGTTATGAATAATACAGATTATTCATAATTCTTCACTGGGTTAAATGAGTTAATTCTAATATCGGCTAAAAGAAAATACATGCATTATGGGATTTTGGTCAACTAATAATTAATATGTATTTGTATTTGATACAATATTTGATTTGATTCACATTAATTAATTGTCAAATGAGAATTTGACACATGTCATTAATATATGTATTTGTTATTTAATGTAAATAAAAATACATATATAATAATAATCGTATTAATTAATTATTTAGGTGTTTAAATGTTACATATCTAGATAATTAAATTATATCAATATTACATAATTGGTATGCAGTTTGTTTGATTGTTATTGGTTACATGTGGCATGATTCTTTAAAGCTTAAAGATTACAAATTGGATTTCCTTAAAACTTATTATTATTTAATTTAATTAAAATGAACAAATGACTAAAATACACCTCAAAGTCGGTTTTGGCTTGTTTTTTAAAGTGAAAATTTTTGTTTTCCCTTTCATTAGAGAGCTATGGCCGAACTCTCATAATAAAAGCTCCCAAAAGTTTCACATGTAATGAACATTGTGAGCAAAACACGATTTACATACCAAGGTCGAAATGTAGCACTGACTCTTCTTCTTATTTTTATTACGATCAAATCTCGTTTCCGCACGCATATGAGTAGGTTGAAATTCAAAAGTCATCTCTAACTCTAACTCAAAATGTTAAATATGAGTAATATTTGTACTAAAATGAAGAAATTTTCACATCTAGTTTTTTTCCCCTTCCAACTCATTACTACAGTGTTGGAATTACGCTATTAAGCTGAGACAAGTTTCATCAGACAATAACTGAGAGACAGCAGCTTCCAATGTAGGTAGGAGAGATTGATGTAACAATGAAACTCGACAAGATTCAAAGTCATCAGTAAGGGCCATAAGGAATTAAATTAGCCGTATGTGCTCAAGATGTGCTGTATAATTAGTTGTATCAACGGTGCAACTCATAGATGGTTCTGACAGAGCAAATTAGTCATAAATATTCTCTATTTGTGCAAGAAAATCAGTAAATGACTAACATTTCTTTTGTTTCAAAATATTCAACTTTTCCCCAGTACTGACTAGAGATCATAATATATGTACTTATTTTGCTGTTTCATAGTGGCCAAAATGATGATGAATGGCTGGAACCGAAGTATTTCGGAACCATGTCGGAATTTTGTGATTCTTACTAACCCAATCCTCGAGACGGTCAGCGAGATATCCATCAGTTTCGTCAGTGAGCCGAGTGGAGGACTTGACATCTCTAGTAACATAGCGCTATAGTTTTGACTTTCGAGAAAAATAAGCATTCCCTGAACCCAGAGACGGTAGTTTGTACCTGTGAGGATGGTAGGAATAGGTTGCATAGCATCTGATTTTTCCATTTATGAAATAGTGTAAGATCAAGATTTATTTTGACGATTCTGAGGTTACCGTTGTTGTAGGACACAGAACTTGACGATGATGTTCTAGGCTCGCGGCCTAGTTGGGAGTATAAAATAGCCCGCGGGGGAACTAAACCGAAGATATAACATGGAGTCGCCACCCGGTGTGAACCGGGACAAAGGTTTAAGGCCGCACTCACCCCTCGCAAGGGAAGACCTCAAACCGTTGGGTTCAGAATGGTCCCTTACTTATGTCACTTGTGATGATATGATTTGTGCAATAAACTAACCGAATCTACGCAACGTATATGCTCAAGGGAAACCTATGTCTAGTTTGTATTCATCAAAATAACTCATAATCTAAGTTTGCATGCTTGAAAATAAGTCTTTAAACGGCAAACACATAAAATCACACAATGAGCACATTGAACCATTAAACCAAAATAAACAAATAACTATTTAAACATAATCATAAACTAAACAAAATATCATGCCTAAAATAACGTAATCATGCTTTGAAAATAAATAACAAACTAAGCTAAATCATGATTTCCTAACAAATAAATAACCTACGAACTATAACATGCTCAAACACAAGTTTGGATGAGACGAATACGTGTCTCTTAAGTGGTACGTGGCGTTGTATCCCGAGTACAAACCGCACTACCGTCCATTCGGATTCGGCTACGGAATTTACGTCCGGGTTTCCATCCTATATACCACAAAAGGGAACACATATTCCGCTCATCCAACAATCACATCATGCCTCAAACGACTCTCATGCAATAATATTTTTAAAATAAACAAAATAAACGAAAGATAATAAATAAAAAGGTGCCCTTAGGTCTAACCTTTTTTTTCGTCTCACGAAAGGGCGTTACACGGCCGTCGGAAGGGTCGATACTCCGCAACTTTTCTGGTTCACTAATCAAACTTTTTTCCTCGCTGTTTTGCTATTTGGGCTGCTGTTTTCACTCCGTTTCGCTGCTTTTTTTGTTGTATTTTCTGGTCACTGTTTTAGGGTAATTAGGGGACTGTTTTGGGGTTTATTTGGACTGGTTTCGGCTGCGGTTTTTGGACTGTTTTGGGGAAGCTTTTGGGCCTTTTTTTAGTGCAGTTTTAGGGCTGTTTGGGGGTTAATGGGTGGCTGACTGGACAGGACAGTGAGGGAATATGCGGCAGTCTGTGAGGCAGTGCAGTGTGTGTTTTGCGACAGGTGGTGTTGAGTGTAGGTGAGGCAGATTGGGCGCAAAGGGGACGTGTGGTTTGAGTTTGGCGCTAGGTGGCGTTGAAGGGCTGTCAACGTGGGGCGTGATGGGCGATGAGCTGGGCGGAAAGAGGACGTGGAGGCTGTGAATTATGGCTTGTGGCGTGGGCAATTAACGTGTGTGGAGATTGCGGGCAGATTTGGTTGATGCGTTGAGAGAGTTGTTGTTGGTGAAGCGGCAGGTGGCGTGAGTGCACGGTGTCGTGAAGCTTGATAGTGGAAGCTATGTGGCTTACGTTTGAAGGTTAATGTGTGAAGACTCTTGGGGGCTTTCGTGAGTTGGCTCCGTGAATGAGAGTTGTGTGTGGATGATTTGTGCGGCAGTGGGATCGGGTTTTAGGTGCGAATGAATTAGGTTATTATTTTTTGTGTCTTCGGTTAGAGGGTATTTTCTTTGTGTTTCTTGTGAGAATGAGCCAGGGTTGAATGTGTGGGTTAATGGTTCTTTTTATAGGCCAATGGAGGGGGTTTACCTTGTTGGAGAAGGAATAGGATTTGGGTAATTAATGGGAGATATTTTTAATTAGTATTTGATAGGGGAAATCTTTAATTAAGGGAAGTGATTTGTTTTAGTTTAGGAAAGAGATTTGTTTTAATTAGGAAGGTGATTTAATTTGATTTATTTAATTTAGGAATGAGATTTAATTTAATTTAATTGGATTTAATTTAATTTAGGAATGTGATTTAATTTAATCTAATTTAAGTTTAATTTAATTGGTTTTATTTAATTTGTGACATGCATTTTAAATGTTTTAATTATTTTGGATTGGGCTTGGTGTGTTTAAAAACAGAGGTCTAACAAGCGAACCCGAAGCGAAACAAGCAAGTTAAATCTGACAAAATGCTAATTTCCAACTTTACCCTTCCAACGTCCGTTTCCCGCGGCTTTCACAACTAAAGAGGTAGTGTCTCCATACGAGACTCATCATCGGGCTTATATGCAAAAATGCAGTGCCTACAGTTGTGTTTAAAATGGTCGAAAATGGTGGAAATAATACTTCATTGGTCAAAATCCAATACAGGGACCAAAATATAGAATTTCAGAAGATATATAGGTTAAAAAGTAGTTCTGAAAGTTTAGGGGCTAAAATGTAATTTAAAAAAATAGGGGCCAACTTGCAATTTCGAAAAAGTATAAGGGCTAAAATGAAATTTAAAGAAAGTATAGGGTCTTTCTAAAATTTATCAAAATTATGATGACGTGGCAGACACGTGTCTGGTGATGTGGCAGAAGCGGGACCCATCTTGCTGACGTAGCAGACACATGGAAGAGAGTGGTCTTCACTCGTTGGCGCGTGCATGCGCGTGCGGCGTTCCTGGACCTCCTTTTGATCGCCGGAAAATACCACCGTGCTCGTCTCGACGTGACTAGTTGATGGTATGTTCAAAAATTATTTTTGACAACTTTTCCGAAACTCGAAATTTCCGATCTGAGTTTCGTTTGATGCATTCTTCAACCTCTGGAAAGAACTTAAGCTCCTGATACCATGTGAGAATTTGTGAAGAAAATGTGTATTAACATTTACTTGAGTTTAGAACTATAATGGGAGGTCTTTATGTAGGCATTATACAACTACCATATTAAATACATAACTACACAACTACCATATTAAATCTAACATATAACTACCATATTAATGTTAGGTTGAATTCTTACATAACCTAATTAATGTTAGGTTGAATTTTAACAACAACGAAATCTAACATCATCAAATGTGATGCATAAGTTGAGACATTGTGTAAGAAATTGGTATGTGTGCTAAATAATTTGGGACATGTATTGAACATTGTGAGCAAAACACGATTTACATACCAAGATCAAAATGTAGCACCGACTCTTCTACTTCTTTTTATTATGATCAAATCTCGTTTCCGCGCGCATATGAATAGGTTCAAATTCTAAAGTCTATCTCTAACTATAACTCAAAATGTTAAATATGAGTAATATTTGTACTAAAATGAAGCAATTTTCACATCTAGTTTTTTTTTTTTTTTTTTTTTCCCAACTCATTACTACAATGTTGAAAATTACGCTATTATTACATTGTTGTACTAAATTTGGCTCAACACAATAACAATCTCCATTTTGGCATATAAATATGGCCCAACTCTTCTTTAAAACAATATATTGAAAATAGCTCGCAATATTTCCAATTCAAAAAATTTGGTCCAACTAGATGAGACTAGAGTGAGTGCATTGAGTAATGATTCTAACTTGCTTTACAAAATTCAAATGGGCTGAGTTCGGCTACTATGCAATGAGCCTTTATTGGAGGAACAGATCTCAAATCAAATGATTTCCGTACTGAACAGGTTGAGGGCCAAGTTAAAATAATTCATTTCAGAAATCTTTTTAACGATTATTGAAAGAGGGGAAAATCCCACCCAACTAATTTTTGAAAATATATAGTTTTTAAATTTTTCATATGTCAATCCTAAATCATGAAAAATTAACATTTAACATTCCAAAACTAATAATAATGGATATTTAAGTGTAAAATATCCATTTATTTTTATAATTTCGGTGGACAAAAAGAAAATTTTTAAAAACTTAATATATTTTCATTCTTTTACTTAATAATGGGTGGCCAGATGATAATTTCCCTTGATGCTATTAAAACATCTAAATTCTTTTAAAACATTTTTTTAAAAAATAAAAAATAAAAAATCGATTGTGGTCATGATAATTTTTATTGAGAATTATTAAAAAGTCATAGTACTTCCTAAAAGGACTAATGATTTCCTTAAATTTTTATAATTTTCTAAAATTCTTCTTAATTAATATAAATATTAATATCAAGTTGACTTACATCATATTCATATCTTTTTTTTTAATCAATTTCCATTTTAATATTATATTTTTTTTGCACTTTTTTTTTAAATTACTGTTCACAATGATTTTTTTAAAGGTTTGATATCAAATATATTTTTAAGTAACTACACAAGTAAAAAATATTTTTTTAATGGTTGTGTAATATCTCAAGTCTTCGGAGCAGTTTTGGAAGAATCTTGCATTGATGTTTGGATCTCGGAATGAGACAATGTTGGAGAATAAGAGTGAGTATTGTAATATGTGTTGGAATGTCTTGTAGTGGAATTATGTTGCATTGGAAATTGTGAAATTCGAAAGAACTGGAAACGTGATTTTTATATATAAAGAAAATTTATTGATATAAAAATAGCAAACGAACTCCAATAGATGTGATTTTTGAACCATTAGACGCAAACAACTTTCGCATTGAAATTTTTAAAATTTGCATCAGAATATCCTAAATATTGTAATTTCAGAAATTACCCCTATATTGAGGTCAAAGTGTAAATTTCGGGAGTCAATTCATAATTTTTGGAAATTTATATATAAAAGGGATAAATTTTACGAAATTAAAAAAAAAAATACCATAATCACATCAAAAATTTTGGGAAGAGAGAGATGAGAGAGAAACGAAGAACGGTTGGCGGACAACAATCTAGTCACTGTCTCCGGGGCATGCCACCACCATCAGAAGCGTCTTGTCGATACGTTTCCGAGGGTGGGTGGTACGTCATCTCACGCTTCATGAGTGGGGCCCACCGCCTGGTGAATCCAATAGTAATTTTCCCATCCGACTTCATTTATTCGATCCACATATCTAGCCACCCGCCAATTCAAATGCCTCAGAGAGTACTACAAGATGGTTGTGATAGTTTCTCCAAATCGTACTTGGTGGCACGTAATACGAGGCAAAACTAAACAATTTGTGGAGCCCACATAGCTCATCATCTCCAAATAAATTTTAACCGAACAAGCGTGTTCACGGGAGCGTTGGGAGTTCGTATATGCCCTCGGAATCTTAGTAAGATCTCCCGATAAAAATCTCATTATTTTAGTGAAGTTGCTTTACATTCGGATGCTTCTAGTAATGTTGTAGAGCTATATATTTATTTTTATTGTATTGATTGTACTAGAATGTGTTGAATATAAGTTATTGGTAGAATTCGAACGAAACCGGTGCGAATTAGATTGATCAAACAAGTTAAACGAGTTTCGGTAAAACAAAATTTCGCGTTTTTCTGTGTTTTGATGAAGAAAATGGTTAATATGAGTTAACTATGATGATATGGTAATGTGTAAATAGTTTCGGAAAGTCTCAGAGGGTACATGATCCTTCTGTAGCATTATCGGAAGCTTTTACATAAGATTTTTTGAAAACCTGTAATTTACATATTTGAGCTACTGAATTGATATAAAACAGTGTATAATGATGTAATAGTAGTATTAGATGTGTTTCGAGTGGAATAGGAAAGACCCGAAATATTTCGGATTCGTCCGTAACATTTTCGGACTTTTCGAAAGGTTTTCTGAATTTTAGCCATAAACAGAATCTAATGTTATGAATATATTATATTGGATGTATTATGAGTGACGAAACTAAAATCGTTGAAAACGGAATTGATTTGGGTTTTCTAGGAAGATTTGAAAGTTTACATAGTTCAGTCGAGAATTCATAGCAGCACTGATTCTGACCGTTAATTCCATTTATTTTTATAGAATTGACTTAGATTTGGAGTGTTCGTGAGATTAGATAAGTATTCCATACGATGAACACTTGAAGTCCAGTTAATTGTTTGCATGATTGTTTCATATGAGGTATATGTGTGTATATGTATATATATGTATATATAAATATATATAGCTTAAGTTTACTAAACCACCACAGGTTTAGGTTGGTTAAAGCCATGTGTTTGGTGGTTTGGTTCAACCGCTTATAATCTTATGTTATGAATGTAAATTTACATATATATGTATATTAAGCTAGAAGTATGTCATTAATATGTATGTGATTGGCATTAATGTATTTCGATGTACGAGTCATTTTACAATGCTTGATGACTATGAAATGTGTTGTGTGATGTGCTCTCCTAGTGGGCTTCTTGTCAAATGATGGTGGATAAATATGTATTTTGTGATATACCTTACATGTAAATG
>SKCR01035851.1:0-125121 GCA_019454045.1 Zanthoxylum bungeanum
GGACACTTCACCGGAGGAACGCGAAGTCTTCCAAGCTTGGAAGGATGATGATTTAAGGGTTAAATCATACATCTTAAGTTCTCTTTCACCGAGACTCAAGAAACAGTATTATGGCATGTTAGATGCATATACTATGATGACACGATTAAGACAATCGTTTGAGAACCAAGAACAAATAGTTGTTCACAAGGTCGCAATGGAACTGTTCCATGCGCGATTGGATGAGGGGCAAGCTGTTAGCCCACATGTTCTTCAAATGATCGATTTGATCGATCAATTGAGGCAACATAATCTCATTCTGAATGACATTCTCGGTAGGAGTATCATTCTTGGTTCTCTCCCAGCTTCTTATCGCCAGTTCGTGATGTACTTCAATATGAACGGGACTATATGTACCTACCATGAGTTGCATAGGATGTTGCTCATGGCGGAGGAGGACCTCAAGAAGGGAGTACCGACTCACCCTCCGAGACCCACTTCTCTTTCTGCTTCTTCCCACGCCTGGCCAAAGGGAAAGAAGAAGAAAGGGAAGAAGAAGAAGGGTTTCGGTCCTTAACCACATGCAAAGATAGCTAAGCCCAAAAGGGCTTCTGAAGACAAGTGCCATCACTACAGCAAAGTCGGGCACTGGAAAAGGAACTGTCCTGACTACATAGCCCAGCTGTGGAGGGAGAGAGCATCTACATCAGGTACATTTATTTTTCCAGTTATTGATATATCTTTGGCTTGTGAAGCCGTTACATCCAACTGGATTTTAGATTCTGCTTGTCCCATTCACATTTGCAATTCGTTGCAGATGCTGAAGGAAAGTAGAAAACTGAAGCCTGGAGAGATGCAGTTGCAATTCGGGAGTGGAGACTCTCTGGATGCAGTTGCAGTGGGAGTATGCGAGATCTCATTGCCGAATGGGACACTTTTGTTAAATGACTGACATTTTGTGTCTGGATGTGTAGCTAATATTATATCACTTTTTGTATTAGATACAGAAGGCTTTTGTATTAATATTAAGAACTGTTCTTTATATTTATATGATAAAAGTAATATTCAGATCCTTTGTTGTCCAAACCAGCATGGTCATTATACATTGCAAACTTCAAAAGATATTTTAAATACTGGAGTTAATAAACGTAGTTTGCCTGTAATTAATAATACTGAACTTTGGCATATGCGGCTGGGTCACTGTAGGCATTGTATTTTTACACATTAGCCCAATGATGAGTCTCGTATGGAGGCAACTACTTCTTTAGTCATGAAAGTCGCGGGAAACGGACGTTGGAAGGGTAAAGTTGGAAAATAGAATTTTCGATGGATTTAATCTCGTTGTTTTCGCTTCGGTTGCTTGTTATACCTCCGTTTCTAAGCTCACCTTAGGCCCAAAACTCCCATAGACCACATACCTAACCCAAACCAAGCCCAAATACCCAAGTCAACCCAAGTCAAACCAAATCCATGCCCAAAGGATGTGATTCACGCCCAAGCCCCTTTATTTAGGTATATGCATATTTATCACATGTTTAAATCTTGTAAATCCTTACCTAAATAAAAGAAATCAAATCAAATCCCCTACCAAATCAAATCCAATCCCAAATCCTAATTAGGAGATGCATTCCTTATTAGAAATCAATTAGGAGATTCCTTCCTAATCTAATTAGGAAAGCCATCACCCCTTTGCCTATAAAAAGAGGCCTTCACCCCCCTTTTCAAACCTAGCCCATACATCTATCTCACACGCCTAAAGCACTCTCTTAAGCCTCCATTACACGCCCAAGCATCCCCCTGAAGCCTCCATTGCCGCACCTTCAAGATCCAATAGCCTCCATTGCCGCACCTTCCCTCCATCATCAACACCCTTCGCGCCCAAGCCCTAAACTTAACCCTCCATTGCCGAGTTCCAGCCCCCATTCACAGCCCTAAAACACCCTCAAATAAACCTTATTCACAGCCCTAAAGTCGCACTAAACACCCTCCAAACACAGCCCCATTCGCAGCCCCAAAACAGTCCCTGAAAACACCCCACTGCACATGTGAACTGCCGCAGTTCACCTTCTGTTCTGGTCAGTTTTTGTTGCGTCCTTAGCCCACAAAACAGTCCTAAAATCACCTAAACACCATCCCCAAAACCTCCATAAAGTTCCCTAAAAAATCCTCACAAACGCACCTCCCTAAGCCTTCAAAATCATCCAAAACAGTCCGCTAAACCATCAAGACAGTGACCTGAAACGTAGCAGCGAAACAGCAGCGAAACGGACTTGAAACAGCAGCCCGAACAGCAAAACAGCGAGGAAAGACGTTGAGTTGGTGAACTAAAAGAGTAGCGGATCATTCACCCTTCCAACGGACGTGTAACGCCCTTTCTTAGACGACAAAAGAGGTTAGACCTGAGGGCACCTTTCTACTTATCTTCTTTATTGTTGTTTTATTTATTTTGATATATAATTGCATGAGAGTCGTTTGAAGCATGATGTGATTGTTGGATAAGCGGGATATGTGTTCTCTTTTGTGGTATATCGATGGAAACCCGGACGTAAATTCCATAGCCGATTCCGAATGGATGGTAGTATGGTCTGCACTCGGGATACAATGCCACGTACCACTTAAGATGCACGCATCTCGTCTCATCCTTATTTGTATTTGAGCATATCATAGTTCTAGGCCGTTTATTTATTATTTTAAGCATGAGTTAATTTAGTCTTGTTATTTAATTTTCAAAGCATGATTGTGTTATTTAGGCAGGTTGTTTCTTCATTCTTTATGCATGATGTTTCGTTTAGTTTATGTTTATGTTTAATTAGTTATTTGTTTACTTTGGTTTAATGGTTCAATATGCTCGTTGTGTTATATTGCGTGGAGTTATTTGGATGAAAGCATGTTAGATCTAAGTACCCTTGAGCATGAATGTTGAATAGATTCGGTTAGTTTATTGCACAAATTATATCATCACAAGTGACATAAGTAAGGGACCATTCCGAACCCAACGGTTTGAGGTCTTCCCTTGCGAGGGGTGAGTGCGGCCTTAAATCTTTATCCCGGTTCACACCGGGTGGCGACTCCATGTTATTTTGTACTTCCCAACTAGGCCGTGAGCTTAGAACAGCGTCGCCCAGGTTCTGTTGTCTACAGTCTGGCGACTCCACTGGGGAAATTAGAGAATTGGCCTCGAAATCATGTATTGTGATGTGTATAATTTGTGCATTAGTTGACCATTTCTATAGTGGGTTGAGGGGGTTAATCAAAGGCTTTGTTGAAGCTAGGTGATGGTTGGGTGTCTTCCTTCACTCACTACCCTTCGGGGAAAAGCTGTGAAGGCACCTAGATAAATCATTAGTTGTAGCTCGTTGTGACATACTAGTTTGGAGGACTCGTTGTTTATTCCTGACACCAAGCGATAAGAGCCTAAGGGGCTTGGGTATTTAAGAGAACCTCGCTCCACCTTCCCTCTGGGGAATCTACAATGGGAAATCCATTCGACAGTTAGTCACACACCGTAACTCGTTGGCACGTACCGTAAGGTATAAAAAAGGGTGCACTCACTTGGTCGCTTGAACCCTTGAGTGGGGAGTCCTAGTTGTGGGTAATCCTTCGTCAAACGAGAGCCTTTGTCCGCGCCCCGTGAACCCACTTGTGAAACTTAGCCTTGAAAGAACCGGTAGTTTTTATTTTATGTTTGTGTGTTGGACCGCCGTCATTTGGATCCAGTTGGACCTTTTGTCAAAAGATGTGAACTTGTTGGGCCATTTAAACTGGGGCAAGTTTGTGTCCTTTGACAGTTGGGCCAAAAGCTTCTAAAATACCGGTGGGCCACTTTGTGAATGGGCCTTTTATCATTTGAAGTCATTTAGCCATATCATTGTAAAGTGTAAACCTGTTGGGCCTTTTCATCTGGGACAAGTTTGCACCGCGCGATGGTGTGATTAAATATTTTAAAATGATAATGGGCCAAGTAGTTTAAAGTTTCTTTTTTTATCTATTACATGCATCGCATACATCTCATGCATCTCATGCATACATGCATCATGTTAACCCTTGTGTCTTAAAAGCCATCATGGATACCCGTTGGGTTAGAAAAAAAGAAGTCAGAGCATTCTTTGGGAAAATCCAGTATATCAGTCGGTTTCTGCAAAGTTGACGTCAGTGTGTGAACCTATCTTTAAGTTGTTGAGGAAAGATCAGCCGAGTAAAGTGGAACGAACAGTGTCAGGAAGCATTTGACAGAATAAGGGAATATTTGGTGAAACCTCCCGTCCTGAGACCTCCGAAACCGGGCAGACCTTTGGTGCTTTATTTGGCTATTGAACCCGAAGCGCTGAGGGCGATGATGATACAAGCCGATGAGACAGGAGTAGAGCATGCCATCTACTACCTCAGTAAGAAGCTACTTCCGTACGAAGCCCGCTATCATGAAGTAGAGAAGATTTGTCTAGCAGTAGTATGGGTGTCCAGGAAATTACGCCACTATTTCCAGTCTTACAAGATCCAAGTAGTCGCAAAGGAGAATCCTTTGAAGTATCTACATTTGGTGCCTTCACTAGTTGGAAAGCTGGGCATATGGTTAGTACTGTTGACTGAATTTGACATCGAGTACCTCACTTCAAAGGTAATCAAAGGGCGAGCCGTGGCAGAATTCCTAGCCTTGCAACCTGTTGAAGGGGATCAGTACAAGTTTGAATTCCCCGACGAAGAAATCCAAGCTATAGCAGTCCAAGGATGGAAGATGTATTTTGATGGAGCAGTGAACTGCAAAGGAGCCGGAATCGGTATTGTAATAGTAACCCCTGGGGGAGAGACTTTGCCTATGGCCAAGAGGTTGACGTTCAGGGTAACTAACAATATGGCTGAGTATGAAGCATGTGCATTCGGCTTGACTGCATTAATAGCCTTGAGAGCTACGAACGTGGATGTTTACGGAGATTCAATGTTGGTGATCCGATAGATGCAAGGAGAATGGGAGTTAAAAGAAGAACGGTTGAAGCCGTACTTATTCCACCTCAGAAACCTAGCACATGATATCCCTAACTGCAAATTTCGGCACTTGCCTCGGGAAGAAAATCAGATGGCAGATGCATTGGCAACGCTAGCCGAAACCTGGGAGAATCCAGAGAAATTGGTGATGAGACCACTTGTGTTGACAACGGCCAGCAAACCGGTTTATGAGATAGAGAGGATCTTGGGAGTAGAGGTCGATGACGGAAGACCGTGGTATTATGACATCCAGAGGTATCTGGAACATTTGGAATACCCAGAGGAAGCGAGCAGAAAAGACAGAATCGAATCGCCATTCAGAAGTTGGCTGCTCAATATGTGAGTCTGAAGGGAGAACTCTACAAAAGGCAAGTGAACGATGTTCAGCTGAAATGCTTGAGAAAGGAAGAAGCTCAGAAGATAATGGATGAAGTGCATGCTGGCGTCTGTGGACCGCATATGAACGGATTGAACTTGTCCCGCAAGATTGTGAGACAAGGCTTTTACTGGTCAACCATGGAAGCCGACTGCGCGAAGCTGGTAAGGCACTGTCATGATTGTCAAGCGCACGGGAATTTGAATCATTTTCCGCATACAGAATTGCACGGGTTGTTAGAACCGTGGCCTTTCTCAGCATGGGGAATTGATATGATCGGAGAGATTCGGCCGAATGCGTCAAACGGACATCGCTTTATAGTGGTAGCAGTGGACTACTTCTCGAAATGGGTAGAAGCCGAGTCATTCCGTAATGTCACGGCAAAACAAATGGCTAAGTTCATAGCCCGGAATCTCATATGCCGGTACGGTATGCCGCATCACGTGGTTACAGACAATGGAGTCCAGTTTCAGGGAGAGACCAAGGTGATGTTACAGAGGTATGGGATAGGTCATCATAAGTCTTCACCATACAGACCGCAGGCTAATGGAGCAGTTGAGGCAGCCAACAAGACAATAAAGACGATTCTGGCGAAGATGACGGAGAATTACAAAGACTGGGCTGATAAGCTGTCGTATGCCTTGGGGGATACAGAACTTCTGTAAGGACAGCAACTGGAGCTACGCCTTACTCTTTAGTCTATGGAATGGAAGCGGTAATGCCGGTGGAAGTTGAGATACAGTCCATGCGGGTGTTAGCAGAAGCAGAATTGCCTGAACGAGAATGGACCTCGCAGAGGTTTGAGCAGTTAGCATTGATGGATGAGAAGAGGAAGAAGTCCTTGCATCACATGCAGATATATCAGAAGAGGTTGGCCCGAGCATTTAATAAGAAGGTGCGTCCTACCAAGATCAAGAAAGGTGATCTGGTACTTAAGCAGTCGAAGCAGTCGACGACAGACCCAAGAGGGAAGTTCAGACCAAATTGGGAAGGACCATACATTGTTCAGAAGGTAATGGGAAATGGAGCAGTGAGACTGTCGGACTTGGAAGGGAATGAGTTCACCGAGCCGATCAATGTTGACCGATTGAAGTTGTATTTTGCTTGAGGGACAGAAGACTGAATAGTCACCCGCAGAAAACCTAACCCAACGGGATAAAGAGAACTCATGCATGGCATGCACACATATAACCCATTATTGCATTCCTTTTGCGTGTTTTGTGTTTTTGTTTTATATTCACAGGTATCGAAGAATAAAAGAGAAAGCGGCAAAGACAAGCCAATCAGAAACAGCGAAAGCACTGTATTGAATTTGGGAAGAAATCCTAAGGCTGAGGTCCATATCGGTGTTAAGATTCAGATGGTAATCTGAGGGTTAAGGCCCATTTTGAGTTCGAATTTCGGGTATGGATCCCGGGGGCGAAACCCACATGGTCAGCAGTAAAGAGGAAGAATTCCTTTGAGTGAGTGAGTGAGTGAGTAATAAAAAAAAAAAAAAAAAAAAGAGAAAGAGTGAGGGAGAAGTCTCTGATGGTTAAACATATGTCCAGTGATGACATTGTGTGCTGTAGTCAGAAGCCTTAGAAGCGAGAAGCGCGAGACGCGCTCTTATCCGGTATTCTGAATGGATTGATCTCGGCTGGACTCATGAAGCACTTGAAAAAGGTATCTCAACAGTAGAAGCCTGAGCGGTTAATGAGATGACTAGTTGAAGCGATGGTGGATCGGTGAATGACCGTTTGCCTGGATGTCCACACGGATTTGATTTTGCTACGATACATGATATGGTTGGAAAATAAAGAAAGTAAAGTCTCTGCAATGAAAAGAAAAGAAATAGACCGTCTATAACCAATAAGCGTGAAGCTACCCATGGGCGAGTATTAGGACCACCATGAGGAGAAATGCTACCTTAAAGGGTAGGTGAGTCAGAAAAAGAAAAAGAGAAAAGAAAAAAAAAAAGAAAAAAAAGAAGGAAAATAATGAAAAGAAAGAGACGATGCAATAAAAGAAGACCATATCATGTTGAGTATGCTACAGTAATCACAGAATGTGACCCAGACATCCAGGTTGGTTAGACTCACTGATCCGATTCTCCGAAGCGAAATCATCGAGTTGGCTGACTTAAGGAATAAGCTGCGAAGGAACCTTAGCACACACACACACACTAGGAGTCTGGTTCAGATCACCCATTCAGAGGATTGGGTTTGAGTATCTCGAGTACTTTGAAGATTCTTTGGCTTTGACGTGAAGCATCCGTTGAGGACAAAAATATGTTTAGCTATCAAGATTATCTCGAAGAGAGGCACTACAGTATGCAAAATAGAGAATCGGCATCAGTAGTAGACTTGCCAGGTATGGCATTCAGAGGGCGAGGCCCACATTAGATCAACATCAGATCTGCCGGGTATGGCATTCTGTGGGCGAGGCCCACATTGGTTCAAATCAGTTTCAGCGAGGTACGGCACTCCGGGTATGGAGATATCAGTTCAGCAAGGTACTGCACTACCGGGTATGGAGTTATCATATCAGTTTTGCCAGGTACGGCACTCCGGGTATGGAGATCTCAGTTCAGCCGGGTACGGCACTCCGGGTATGGAGATATCAGATCAGTTCAGCCAGGTACGGCACTCCGGGCATGGAGATATCACCGCGACACCCTAAGTACGGGGTTAGCACTCAGACATTTGTGGCACTCTAGGTACGGAGGTGTCACTGCGACACCCTAGGTACGGGGTTAGCACTCAGATATTTGTGGCTCTCTAGGTACGGAGGCGTCACCGCGACACCCTAGGTACGGGGTTAGCACTCAGACATTTGTGGCACTCTAGGTACGGAGGTGTCACTGCGACACCCTAGGTACGGGGTTAGCACTCAGACATTTGTGGCCTCTAGGTACGGAGGCGTCACCGCGACACCCTAGGTACGGGGTTAGCACTCAGACATTTGTGGCTCTCTAGGTACGGAGGCGTCACCGCGACACCCTAGGTACGGGGTTAGCACTCATACATTTGTGGCACTCTAGGTACGGAGGCGTCACTGCGACACCCTAGGTACGGGGTTAGCACTCAGACATTTGTGGCTCTCTAGGTACGGAGACGTCACCGCGACACCCTAGGTACGGGGTTAGCACTCAGACATTTGTGGCTCTCTATGTACAGAGACGTCACTGCGACACCCTAGGTACGGGGTTAGCATTCAGACCACAGCGACGCCCTAGGTACGGGGTTAGCACGCCAGGTATGGCATGTGGACTATTTAGAGATTTGTGGCACTCTAGGTACGGAGGCGTCACTGCGACACCCTAGGTACGGGGTTAGCACTCAGACATTTGTGGCACTCTAGGTACGGAGGCGTCACTGCGACACCCTAGGTACGGGGTTAGCACTCAGACATTTGTGGCTCTCTAGGTACGGAGACGTCACCGCGACACCTAAGGTACGGGGTTAGCACTCAGACATTTGTGGCACTCTAGGTACGGAGGCGTCACTGCGACACCCTAGGTACGGGGTTAGCACTCGGACATTTGTGGCTCTCTAGGTACGGAGACGTCACCGCGACACCCTAGGTACGGGGTTAGCACTCAGACATTTGTGTCTCTCTAGGTACGGAGAGACGTCACTGTGACACCCTAGGTACGGGGTTAGCATTCAAACCACAGCGACGCCCTAGGTACGGGGTTAGCACGCCAGGTACGGCATGTGAACTATTCAGACATTTGTGGCACTCTAGGTACGGAGGCGTCACTGCGACACCCTAGGTATGGGGTTAGCACTCAGACAACCAACATCATCACTGCGGCACTCTAGGTATGGAGACGCAACCGCGACGCCCTAGGTACGGGGTTTAGCTGTTGATCTTGGGGCTTGGTTATTTTTTCCAACAATGGTATCAGAGCTTAAAGAGCATGCAAATATATTAGGATGTTATTTGGGGAAAATTGTTTGAAGCATGATTTGATGAGTTTGCTTAATTAAATATGCTTAGATGTATGTTAACCAAGCCCCAAGATCAACAAGAACAAGCAAAATATATAAATACATGAATGAATAATTGAAGTATGGCGGAATCATACTCACAATACTTGAAAATGGATGCTTAGATGATGCGAAAACTCCTCCCTGTGCAGTGAAGCTCTCGGCCAAGAAGAAAAGAGGGACTCCAAGTCGAGTTTGATCCTTCCAAGCTCAAGGATTAGCTTCCCATATCACCTATGTATGATCCCTTGAAGGTGCTAGCCTTTGTTGTGATTTTGAATGCACAACTTCTTCAAATCTTGCCACAAAAATTGAAGAAAGGAGAGCAAAAAACTGCTTGCAAGTTTCGGCAATGTGAGAGAGAAAAGTTGAAGATTTTTGTTACAAAAAAAATCAATTTATATTTATGCCATAATATTTATTAAATTAATAATAAACTTATGACACAAATCATGCAATGGCTTAGAGTGTCAAACACTCAATTTCCATGCAAAACCATTGAGTGCATTGTACACTATCTCCATGCAATGCATTAGAATTAAATAATGCATAATATGACATGTGTCATGTGGGCCCCACACGTTTCCAAATGAAAGTGGGCCCACGTGCACTCACGCGTTCGGGTTCGATATTTCCGAAATACCGAACTTACGTCGCGACGTTAATTAAATCGAATTTAAATAAATAATTGCGCCTAGCGAAATTATTATTTACGTCGCTAACGAATTAATTCTAAATTAACTCGTTTGCCCGAATTAAAATCTAATTTTAATTTCGCGTCGAAATCGAATTTCGATTATTATATCGAATATAATAATTTTACGATTAATTCCAAATTAATCGTTCTCTCTCTATGTATAGTACTTTATCCAAGATAAAGTCTCTCCGTAATTAATCCAAGATTAATCGAGTTTGAATCATACGTCATTGGTGAATCTTCGGGAAGCGACCCAAGAGATCTCTGGATATGTTGGCAGTAAATACGGCCGTCAGATTATCTGAATACGTATGTACCAAGTACTACGTTTTTACCGATTTACAAGACAAGGTTAGCCTCTAGCAAAACGCCATGCCTACCCAATTCTCCAGAAATATTCTTATTGGAATATAAGATCTATACCAGGCGTAGTATACCGTAGTATAGTGTATATCGAACCAGTATCGGATGATCACATGTAAGGCCTGGGGCTGGAGATGTGTCTGCCCCGTACGATACACATATCGGACATCAAGCAATCAGTCTCTTTGAATCGGATAATCCTGACCTAGTCATATTATCCCGATGGTTGCAACCATTATAGAGTACTAGTTATGTATCCCTCGCGATCATCATCTCCATATGTCTGAAGTGATACTTCCATCTTGACATCACACCCAATACACTACGATTCTCGATAAATCCAGAAGAGGTGTACACAGAACCCGTTAAAGCCCTGGACCACCAAAACTAAAGTTTACCGATTGTCGTAAGTACTAGCGATGCAAGTCTCAGGTTAAGATCATATGCACCTACCCTGAAGCGGACTCCCATAGACATGCAGACATACTACCAATGGGATTCCGCGGGGTCTATCCAGAGCGAAGCTGTTTTCCGTACCATCGGTAAAACACAACCTCCTACCGCACTTGCATAAGTATCCTATACTTAAATATATGAGAACTATGCCGTTGTGCCCTCACAACATGCACAAGTGCAGTACTAGTCTATTCCGCATTATCGATGTCCAATCTCGATAATACTACGACTAGGGATATAATGATGATTAAACCTTTATGGATTGATACCGTCTCATATCATCACAATCCGGAACTAATCATAGGGACTCTTACCATTTATATCAAAGTAAATAAATTACAAAACGGTAAAAGGCAATTTCATTTACATAGTTAATTTTGTACAATAATACAATATCATTTACAAAATAGTGACGCTATGGGTCATAACTGTCTAACAATCTCCCACTTGGCCTATAGCCTGTCACTCAAGCATCTAATACCTGAACTATGTATGTGTCGCTCAAACTTTTCCCGAGGAATTATTTTCGTCAGCGGATCTGCAATGTTGTCCTCTGATGCGATCTTTTCGATCTTCACATCGCCACGATGTATGATCTCTCGAATCAGATGGAATCGTCGAAGAACATGTTTGGATCGTTGATGAGACCTTGGTTCCTTAGCCTGCGCTATGGCCCCGCTATTGTCACAATACAATAAAACGGGCTCAGCTGCTAATGGAACTACTCCTAATCCAACTAGGAATTTTCGGATCCAAACCGCTTCCTTTGCTGCTTCAACTGCTGCAATGTACTCCGCTTCAGTTGTTGAATCGGCAACAGTATCTTGCTTGGAAGATTTCCAGCTCACTGCTCCGTTATTCAAGCAAAAAATGTACCCGGTTTGCGACTTGAAGTCGTCTCTGTCGGTTTAGAAACTTGCATCGGTATACCCAGATACCTCAAGTTCTCCATCTCCATAGATTAAGAAAACATCCTTAGTTCTCTTAAGATACCTAAGGATACTCTTAACCGCCATCCAGTGATCATTTCCTGGATCGGCCTGATATCGACTACACATGCTCAAAGCATAGGACACATCAGGTCGTGTACATATCATGGCATACATGATCGATCCAACTGCCGAGGCGAATGGAGTCCGACTCATGTTGTCTCTCTCATCTTGTGTTTTAGACACATGTCCCTAGATAGATAGACGCCATGTGATGTTGGCAACAGTCCCCTCTTGGACTGATCCATGTTGAATCTCTTCAACACTTTATCAATATATGTACTCTGGGAGAGTCCAAGTAGCCTTCTAGATCTATCCCTGTAGATCTTTATTCCTAGAATAAAAGCTGCTTCTCCCAGATCTTTCATGGAGAATTTCAATGAAAGCCAAGCTTTCACCGACGTTAACATGGGAATGTCATTGCCTATAAGCAATACATCGTCGACATAAAGGACAATAAAAGTCAGTGCACTCCCACTAACCTTCTTATATACACAAGGATCATCTACGTTTTGAATGAAATCATATTTTTTATGACCTCATCAAAACGTTGGTTCCATGACCTCGATGCTTGCTTCAGTCCATAAATGGACCGATTTAACTTACAAACCTTGTTTGCAAGTCTTGGTGCGATAAAACCGTCAGGTTGTTGCATATAAACATCCTCCAACAAGTTTCCGTTAAGGAAAGCGGTTTTAACGTCCATCTGCCATATTCGTAATCGTAATATGCAGCTATCGCAAGCATTATCCGAATGGATTTAATCATGGCAATGGGTGAGAAAGTTTCGTCATAATCAACTCCAAGTTGTTGACGATACCCCTTCGCTACGAGCCTAGCTTTGTACGTTTGTACGTTGCCATCCATGTCGGTCTTCTTCTTGAAGACCCATTTGCATCCAATAGGCTTTACGCCTTCTGGTGCATCAACTAGTGTCCAAACTTGGTTGGTATACATGGAATCCATTTCGGCCTTCATGGCCTCTTGCCATAAAGTGGATTCGATACCTTGTATCGCTTCCTCATACGTAGCCGGTTCAGTATCCTCAATAAGATTAATATCTACATGAGGTGAGATCAGGAATCCATACCTCTCAGGTATTACCCTGACTCTCTCCGACCTACGTAGTCCTTGTGTAATTGAAGATTGTGGTTCAGTCTCATCCTGGATGGACTGTTCATGTTGTTCCGTTCTCGATTCATTGCCAGGAACAGTATCACTACGACTTTCATCGAGTTCTACTTTCCCACTAAACACTGCATTTAGGAATTCCTTCTCAAGGAAAACCGCATGTAGAGCAACAAATACTTTGTTCTCTTGTGGGTAATAGAAGTAGTAATCCTTTGGTTTCCCTAGGATATCCAACAAATAGGCATTTATCTGATTTGGGTTCAAGTTTGGTACCTTCCAAACGTTTGACGTATGCCCAGCAACCCCAAATCTTCAGGAATGAGAAACCTGGTTTTTTTCCTGTCCATATCTCGTACGGAGTCTGTTCAACAGACTTTGACGGAACCCTATTCAAAATAAGAATTGCACTTTCTAATGCATGTCCCCAGAAGGATATAGGTAGCTCAGTGCGACTCATCATCGACCTTACCATGTCAAGCAAGGTACGGTTTCTCCGTTCAGACACACCATTTAATTGTGGTGTTCCAGGAGGAGTCCATTGTGAAAGAATACCATATTCTTTCAAGTAATCTTTGAACTCATTACTTAAGTATTCGCCACCACGGTCCGACCGTAATGTCTTAATACTCTTGCCTGTTGTTTTTCAACTTCGTGTCGAAACTCTTTGAATTTCTCTAAAGTTTCCGACTTGTGCATCATTAGATACACATAACCATAACGCGATGCTGCATCATCCGTAAAGGTTACGAAGTATCGATACCACCTCTAGCCTGGCTAGACATGGGCCCACAAACGTCACTATGAACGAGGGCTAACAGTTCAGTGGCGCGTTCACCTTTACCACTAAAAGGTGATTTAGGCATTTTGCCTAATAACAAGATTCGCAGACGTCATATGAATTTGGATCAAATCCGTCCAAGTACCCACTCTTCGAAAGTGTGGATATGCGAGTCTTGTTGATGTGTCCCAGACGACAATGCCACAAATAAGTTTCTTCCTTTGGATTACTCATTTTGAGCCTTTTGTTTGTTATTTTACGTTTTGGAGATTTATTTATATTCAAAATATTAAAGACCATTATTTGCATCGGCAGTGCAAATTTCTGCATCATCTTATATAAATAACATCTGGTGTTTTTAAATACAAAAGTGTACCCATACTGGGTTAACAAAGATACAGAAATAATATTCCTAGTTAAACTAGGAACAAAATAACAGTCATTTAGTTTAAGTACATGCCCCGAGGGCAGTTCCAAAACAAAAGTGCCTACGGCCAAAACAGCAACAGAAGTTCCATTTCCAACTCGTAGATCTACCTCCCCGAAGCCAGTCTCCTGCTATCATGCAGATCCTGCACCTCAGTAAAATATGAGAACCACAGCCAGAATCAAAAATCCAATTTTATTAAGACTAGAAGTAGTCATATTTATCTTAATAACAAACATACCTGAGGCCGGTGCCTTGCCCGCCTGTATGTCCTCCTTGTGTCCCTTGTTCATGCGCAGTCACGCTTCCAGTGACCTTTCCTACCGCATTTCAGGCAAACATCTTGAGACTTGTCCCTTGGCTTCCCAGAAGCCTTTGTTGACTTGGCCTTTGCCTTTGTTTCTATGCTTTTTCTTCTTAACACCCCCAGTTGCCTTGAGCCCAGCTTTGGCGTTTGAGATGTTGTTGATGCAAAGTGCGCCTCGCGCTTGTTGCCTTTCAGAAGCTCTTTCTCTGACTCCTTGAGAATCGATAATAACTCTCAAGAGTATCATCCGAATCATCAATTTGTAGTTGATGACAATCTGTTTCCATGTATCGGGGTAGTGACTGTAGAAGTACATCTATAGACAGCTCAGCCTCCAAGACTATACCCATATTAGCCAATTCATCAATATCGGCTATCATTTGAGTCCCATGGACCTCAACAGAACTACCATCAGTCATACGGGAGCGAAAGATTTTCTTCACTAACTCGTACCTCGCCATCCGCTTATTAGTGCGGTGAAGATCTTGCAATCTTGCCATCATATTATAAGGATCCAAGTCCCTATTCTGGCGGCGAAAGTGTTGAGTCATTGAAGCAAGCATGATCGACTGAGCCGTGTCACAATCATCACTGTGAGTTTTCCATAACTTCAGCTCAAGTGGCTCAGTGGGCTTAGGCCCGAGAGGTTTTTGTATCGTATACAGTATCCTCTCCGCCCCAAGGACTATCCTTAGGTTCATTTCCCAGTCGGCGAAGTTGGTGCCCTTGAACACATTATCACCCATGATTATGTCACGGACATTTCCTTTGTTTGCCATCTTAACTACGATAATCTAATTATCTAGTTAACGATATGTGGGTACAGTCAAACTGTTACATAAAAAAAAATAACATTGTATTAGTCCAACTAATGTGTAAATATTGACGAAATAAGTTGTGTAAGCGCGTAAAGCTAAGTATCTGAACGATAATTGCAAATTCAATACTAGCCTCCCATTATTTTCTACAAGTCTCTAACCCTCTTTGAGTACTTACTCGGAAATCCTATTTCCTAGTGGGCTAGGATCCCGTTAAATAACACACAACCTTGACTTTGGCCAACAAATTGTATGATATTTAACTAGGTAGATCTCGAAGATCAATTGGATCCCATCCAATTCCTAGATCCGGTAGGTGGACATCTAAGTCCGAAACATATACATATGTCAATGCATCCAATACATTTTCCTAACCATTTCCTCTGAATCAACTAAGCCTGGGCTTTGGCACAACAAACCTAATGATTCCAGTTAAGCGGGACCCATTGACGAGGAAGGTTTCGTAATCAATGTCGATGGACAAGAAGTGATCTTGACTTTGGCCAACAAATCACAACTTGGACAGGACACCGATGTGGAACAAAACTCTCATGATTCAAACACATCCTCAATTGACAAAGGTCTTGACTTTGGCCAACAAACCAATGCCAATTTCGGATCTTGAGAAAGAATCATTCAACGGAAGGAAAATCGCTTAATATTGTTTGAGGGTTTTTTCGGGTAATTGGCAACCAATTAATTTATCTTTGTTAGGTCTCATCATCATACACCCTTAAGCATGCTTCTAAAACATCATAAAGCGCGTAAAGTAAAGTAATAGCGATATACGGATGGATATGAACAACAACTTGTTCCTAGAAAAAATCACTCCCTTTCCTCTCCCCGCTAGCACTATTCTACTCTTACCCAATTACATAATACAATAAGAGAAACCTCATATCCATCCGATATACACTATTCATACTTCACATCCACATTGAGGGGAATTAGGTGAGAAGAGAATACAAAGAGACAATAAGAGAAAGGCTGGACACGCAGGTCCAATTTATAAATTCTAAATTTACAATAATTTCTAAAATTACCCTTCCCTTCTAATATCCATCCGATATACACTATTCATACTTCACATCCACATTCATTCATTCAAGGCATGTTATACAACCAATCAAATCCAATTAATTAGTCTTTAATTAGGTGACAATACAATGTTCAAACAATTGTTTGCATTTGCGCGAGTCCAACTCAATTTGAGAATAAATACTTATAGTATGAATCACGAATTATATCGAACTACTCGTTAAATCCAATTTAAGTCGTATTCAATACTAATCCTATTATTTAATTCTAAATTAAATATTTACACTTTTATTGTGCTTTTATAACTTAGATTCTAAATCTAATACAATCGGGTCTCAAAGCCCAACTAACATCTAATGTCCGTTTAATTAAAGTCCGATGGGCTTTCAATTGATTTCTTTAGGCTTGGGTTTTGGTCAATGTATGGGTCAAACCCAATTACCAAGCCCAATAAGGAATCACCCTCATATGCCATAAAATCAATATCAAGCCCATAAGGCCCAATTAAACATAAAAGCCCATTTATTACATTTGGGCTTAAATGGTGTGATTTAGGCCCATTTGGATCCAATCCAAATGGTCCAAATCTACTTGGCCCAACCAAGCCCATTTTGTCCAAATATAATAGTTTTAGGCCCAATTCAAAATTAAGCCCAACTAACCAAATTTTAAAATTCCAAATTTTATAACTTAATTAATTAAAGTGTATTATCATGATTAATCCTTTAAATCAATATTCCCAAAATATCAAATTAATCCATTAATCATATTTTTATCTTAAATATTGTCCAACATTATTTAATCAAAAAATCAAGTCCCTAATCCTCCATCAAGCATTCGGCCAAGGTGATTAAAATGGTTCCGATTTCATTTTCAATCCAATCGAGTTACAAATCATCATTCCATATTGTTTCAAGTCATCTAATGTCTTAAAATTAAAAAATCATCTAGTCCATATGCTTGCATGTATTCGGCCAAGCCTCATTTGGGTTGAAAAAATTAATCCAATTTATTTTCCATGAAATTGATGATGTATAATCTAAATAACATACATCTAAGCATATTTAATTAAGCAAAGTCATCAAATCATGCTTCAAACAATTTTCCCCAAATAACATCCTAATATATTTGCATGCTCTTTAGCTCAATGATACCATTGTTGGAAAAAATAACCAGCCCCAAGATCAACAAGAACAAGCAAATATATAAATACATGAATGAATAAATTGAAGTATGGCGGAATCATACTCACAATACTTGAAAATGGATGCTTAGATGATGCGAAAACTCCTCCCTTGTGCAGTGAAGCTCTCGGCCAAGAAGAAAAGAGGGACTCCAAGTCGAGTTTGATCCTTCCAAGCTCAAGGATAGTAGCTTCCATATCACCTATGTATGATCCCTTGAAGGTGCTAGCCTTTGTTGTGATTTTGAATGCACAACTTCTTCAAATCTTGCCACAAAAATTGAAGAAAGGAGAGCCAAAAACTGCTTGCAAGTTTCGGCAATGTGAGAGAGAAAAGTTGAATGATTTTTGTTACAAAAAAAATCAATTTATATTTATGCCATAATATTTATTAAATTAATAATAAACTTATGACACAAATCATGCAATGGCTTAGAGTGTCAAACACTCAATTTCCATGCAAAACCATTGAGTGCATTGTACACTATCTCCATGCAATGCATTACAATTAAATAATGCATAATATGACATGTGTCATGTGGGCCCCACACGTTTCCAAATGAAAGTGGGCCCACGTGCACTCACGCATTCGGGTTCGATAATTCCGAAATACCGAACTTACGTCGCGACGTTAATTAAATCGAATTTAAATAAATAATTGCGCCTAGCGAAATTATTATTTACGTCGCTAACGAATTAATTCTAAATTAACTCGTTTGCCCGAATTAAAATCTAATTTTAATTTCGCGTCGAAATCGAATTTCGATTATTATATCGAATATAATAATTTTACGATTAATTCCAAATTAATCGTTCTCTCTCTATGTATAGTACTTTATCCAAGATAAAGTCTCTCCGTGATTAATCCAAGATTAATCGAGTTTGAATCATACGTCATTGGTGAATCTTCGGGAAGCGACCCAAGAGATCTTTGGATATGTTGGCAGTAAATACGGCCGTCAGATTATCTGAATACGTACGTACCAAGTACTACGTTTTTACCGATTTACAAGACAAGGTTAGCCTCTAGCAAAACGCCATGCCTACCCAATTCTCCAGAAATATTCTTATTGGAATATAAGATCTATAACAGGCGTAGTATACCGTAGTATAGTGTATATCGAACCAGTATCGGATTATCACATGTAAGGCCTGGGGCTGGAGATGTGTCTGCCCCCCGTACGATACACATATCGGACATCAAGCAATCAGTCTCTTTGAATCAGATAATCCTGACCTAGTCATATTATCCCGATGGTTGCAACCATTATAGAGTACTAGTTCTGTATCCCTCGCGATCATCATCTCCATATGTCTGAAGTGATACTTCCATCTTGACATCACACCCAATACACTACGATTCTCGATAAATCCAGAAGAGGTGTACACAGAACCCGTTAAAGCCCTGGACCACCAAAACTAAAGTTTACCGATTGTCGTAAGTACTAGCGATGCAAGTCTCAGGTTAAGATCATATGCACCTACCCTGAAGCGGACTCCCATAGACACGCAGACATACTACCAATGGGATTCCGCGGGGTCTATCCAGAGCAAAGCTGTTTTCCCCGTACCATCGGTAAAACACAACCTCCTACCGCACTTGCATAAGTATCCTATACTTAAATATATGAGAACTATGCCGTTGTGCCCTCACAACATGCACAAGTGCAGTACTAGTCTATTCCGCATTATCGATGTCCAATCTCGATAATACTACGACTAGGGATATTTAATGATTAAACCTTTATGGATTGATACCGTCTCATATCATCACAATCCGGAACTAATCATAGGGACTCTTACCATTTATATCAAAGTAAATAAATTACAAAATGGTAAAAGGCAATTTCATTACTACATAGTTAATTTTGTACAATAATACAATATCTTTTACAAAATAGTGACGCTATGGGTCATAACTGTCTAACATTAGCATTATCAACTCAGCACAAGCAGGCAGACCAGGTGATAGGTGGCGAGCCAGGTAAGTAAAAATGCATTGCACGTACTTTGATAGGATTGTCATTGTCACACACTGCACAAGTCCCATCAAAGTGGGGGCGACTGTAGGCATTGTATTTTTACACATTAGCCCAATGATGAGTCTCGTATGGAGGCAACTACTTCTTTAGTCATGAAAGTCGCGGGAAACGGACGTTGGAATGGTAAAGTTGGAAAATAGAATTTTCGATGGATTTAATCTCGTTGTTTTCACTTCGGTTGCTTGTTATACCTCCGTTCTAAGCTCACCTTAGGCCCAAAACTCCCATAGACCACATACCTAACCCAAACCAAGCCCAAATACCCAAGTCAACCCAAGTCAAACCAAATCTATGCCCAAAGGATGTGATTCACGCCAAAGCCCCTTTATTTAGGTATATGCATATTTATCACATGTTTAAATCTTGTAAATCCTTACCTAAATAAAAGAAATCAAATCAAATCCCTACCAAATCAAATCCAATCCCAAATCCTAATTAGGAGATGCATTCCTTATTAGAAATCAATTAGGAGATTCCTTCCTAATCTAATTAGGAAAGCCATCACCCCTTTGCCTATAAAAAGAGGCCTTCACCCCCCTTTTCAAACCTAGCCCATACATCTCTCTCACACGCCTAAAGCACTCTCTTAAGCCTCCATTACACCGCCCAAGCATCCCCCTGAAGCCTCCATTGCCGCACCTTCAAGATCCAATAGCCTCCATTGCCGCACCTTCCCTCCATCATCAACACCCTTCGCGCCCAAGCCCTAAACTTAACCCTCCATTGCCGAGTTCCAGCCCCCATTCACAGCCCTAAAACACCCTCAAATAAACCTTATTCACAGCCCTAAAGTCGCACTAAACACCCTCCAAACACAGCCCCATTCGCAGCCCCAAAACAGTCCCTGAAAACACCCCACTGCACATGTGAACTGCCGCAGTTCACCTTCTGTTCTGGTCAGTTTTTGTTGCGTCCTTAGCCCACAAAACAGTCCTAAAATCACCTAAACACCATCCCCAAAACCTCCATAAAGTTTCCCTAAAAAATCCTCACAAACGCACCTCCCTAAGCCTTCAAAATCATCCAAAACAGTCCGCTAAACCATCAAGACAGTGACCTGAAACGTAGCAGCGAAACAGCAGCGAAACGGACTTGAAACAGCAGCCCGAACAGCAAAACAGCGAGGAAAGACGTTGAGTTGGTGAACTAAAAGAGTAGCGGATCATTCACCCTTCCAACGGACGTGTAACGCCCTTTCTTAGACGACAAAAGAGGTTAGACCTGAGGGCACCTTTCTACTTATCTTCTTTATTGTTGTTTTATTTATTTTGATATATAATTGCATGAGAGTCGTTTGAAGCGTGATGTGATTGTTGGATAAGCGGGATATGTGTTCTCTTTTGTGGTATATCGATGGAAACCCGGACGTAAATTCCATAGCCGATTCAGAATGGACGGTAGTATGGTCTGCACTCGGGATACATGCCACGTACCACTTAAGATGCACGCATCTCGTCTCATCCTAATTTGTATTTGAGCATATCATAGTTCTAGGCCGTTTATTTATTATTTTAAGCATGAGTTAATTTAGTCTTGTTATTTAATTTTCAAAGCATGATTGTGTTATTTAGGCATGTTGTTTCTTCATCATTCTTTATGCATGATGTTTCGTTTAGTTTATGTTTATGTTTAATTAGTTATTTGTTTACTTTGGTTTAATGGTTCAATATGCTCGTTGTGTTATATTGCGTGGAGTTATTTGGATGAAAGCATGTTAGATCTAAGTACCCTTGAGCATGAATGTAGAATATATTCGGTTAGTTTATTGCACAAATTATATCATCACAAGTGACATAAGTAAGGGACCATTCCAAACCCAACGGTTTGAGGTCTTCCCTTGCGAGGGGTGAGTGCGGCCTTAAATATTTGTCCCGCTTCACACCGGGTGGCGACTCCATGTTATTTTGTACTTCCCAACTAGGCCGCGAGCTTAGAACAGCGTCGCTCAGGTTCTGTTGTCTACAGTCACATAGGCGTTAAACGCCTTACCCAATTGGTTAGGAATGGTTTGATACTAGATCTTACCATTGAATCCTATCCAACTTGTGAATCCTGTATTCAGGGTAAGATGACCAAAGCCCCATTTTCTAGTGTTGGACACCGCGCCACTAACTTACTGGAACTCGTACATTCTGATGTATGTGGTCCACTAAGTCAGACTGCTCACAGTGGTTATTCATACTTCGTTACCTTTACCGATGATTTGTTGCGGTACGGTTTTGTGTATTTGATGCGACATAAATCGGAAACCTTTGAAAAGTTCAAAGAATTCCGAAATGAAGTAGAAAAACAAACTGGACAATATATTAAATGCCTTCGATCTGATCGAGGCGGTGAATATATAGTGGTGAGTTCATGGATTATATGAAAGAGAATGGGATTCTCGCTCAATATACTCCTCCAAGTACTCCACAGCACAATGGAGTATCTGAGATGATAAATCAGACTTTATGGTCTGATCGATGTTGAGTTTCACAGATTTGCCTTATTATTTATAGGGCTACACTCTTTTAACAGCTGCACATCTTTTGAATAAGATTCCTTCAAAAGCTGTTCCTACGACACCGTATGAGATATGGTTCGGTAGGATACCAAATCTTAGTTACATTAAGGTTTGGGGTAGTCCTGCCTATGTCAGGGTGACTCAGCAAGATAAGATTTCGCCTCGAGGGCAAAAGTTTAGGTTTTTCGGATATCCTTCGAATACGAGGAGATATATGTTCTATGATACCGAGCATCGAAATGTGTTCGTAGCTCGCTTCACAAAATTTATAGAAGTAGAATTTTTGTCAGAAGGTGGTAATCATAGACAGGTTGAACTTGATGAAGTCCAATCTGAAAACAACGAACCAACGGAGGAACCTGAAGTTCAAGTAGATGAAGAACTTTCAACACACACACTCTGTAGGTCAGAAAGGGTATCTAGACCTCATGAACGCTTGTATTTGATACAAGAAAAGAGTCTAGATGTTCTTTTGGTTGAAGAGACCGATCCTTTCACCTATAGAGAATCGATGTTGGACATCGACTCTGTGAAATGGCAAAGTGCCATGAAATCCGAGTTAGACTCAATGCATGAGAATCAAGTTTGGGACTTGGTTCTGCTTCCCGAAGGAATTGTTCCTATCGGTTGTAAATGGGTTTACAAGAGGAAGCGCGGGCCTGACGGTAAGGTTGAAACTTACAAGGCCCGACTGGTAGCAAAAGGTTACACGCAGCGACCTGGCGTCGACTACGATGAAACTTTTTCACCGGTAGCAATGCTTAAGTCTATCTGGATTTTGCTTTCTATATCTGCGTATCATGACTACGAGATTTGGCAAATGGATGTCAAAACGGCTTTTCTAAATGGATTTCTTGATGAAGAAATCTATATGGAACAGCCGGAAGGTTTTGCATCCAGCGAAAACTCGGGAATGGTATGTAAGCTTAAGAAGTCCATTTATAGACTTAAACAAGCTTCACGAAGTTGGAATCTTCGATTCGACGAGATTATTAAATCGTCTGGTTTTCTCAAGAATTTGGAAGAATCCTGTGTGTATCAGATGGCCAGTGGGAGCATGGTCGTATTTTTAGTCCTATATGTTGATGACATCCTAATCATTGGAAATGATTTAGGTATGTTACAAAGCGTCAAAGCGTACCTCTGTAAGAATTTCTCCATGAAGGACCTGGGAGAAGCTTCCTATGTTTTAGGGATAAAACTCTATAGAGATAGACAAAGGAGACTGATTGGGTTATCTAGACAAAGGAGGCTGATTGGGTTATCCCAATCAACGTACATAGATAAGATCTTGGAACGATATAATTTTGGTAACTGTAAGACAGCAAACATACCGTTCAGACATGGGATTCATATTTCTAAGAAGATGAGTCCACAAACAGAAGATGAGAAAGTTAGAATGTCTAACCAACCTTATGCTTCGTGTTTGGGTAGCATAATGTATGCCATGTTATGTACAAGGCCTGATATCAGTTTCGCTGTTAGCGTAACTAGTAGATATCAGTCCAATCCAGGTAATGACCATTGGATGGCCATTAAACATATCCTCAAGTATCTTAAAGGTACTAAGGATAAGTTAATAATTTATGGAGGAAACGAACTGCAAGTTAACGGGTATACGGATTCTGATTTCTAATCGGACCCCGATGATAGAAAGTCTACATCTGGATTTGTATTTACCTTTAACGGAGGTGCAGTTTATTGGAAGAGTTCCAAACAGGGATCGACAGCAGATTCCACCACTGAGGCGGAATATATTGTAGCTTCTGAAGCTGCAAAAGAGGCTTTGTGGATAAAGAAATTTGTCACCGAATTGGGAGTTGTCCCAAGTATCGAGAATGCGATTCCGTTATACTGTGATAATACTTGAGCCATTACGCAAGAAAAGGAACCGAGGGCGCATCAGAAGTCGAAACATGTGGAATGCAAGTACCATATCATTTGAGAGATTATGTCGCGAGAAGATATTGTCATGTGCAAGGTACCGAGTGAAGATAATGTAGCAGACCCGCTAAAGAAAGCCATACCTCCGAAGCTGTTTTATAAACACGTGGAGTCGATGGGTATTAGATACAATCGTTATTGGCACTAGAGCAAGTGGGAGTTTTAGTTGGGGTTGGTGCTCAGATCGCCTATTATTGATTGTATTTCTTTATGAATACTTCTGTAAAACGTTATTATTTTGAATAATATATTTAGTTTCTATAATATAATATATCTTTTAATATGGTAAAGACGTAATGACCTTAGAATGACTAGTCATGGTGCAGTTACAAAAGCGTCGCAACTGACATTGAGTTGTATCATGACGTTGTCATTCTTAGACAGTTCCTGGTCAAGGTTTACACTACTTGGTCAGTATAGTAAACTCGTTGAGACCGGTACATGTCGTATACTGGAATATATGATTCCAATGGTTTCTCAATGAACCATAAGTCTTGGAGACTAGTATAGACGTGTAGGTGTTTATAGCAGATAAACACTGAACGACTCACCGAAGATTCTTAATGGATGGTACACCAACGTCAATAAGAATCTTTTCAGGTTGAGTAGCACTTGTGATTCTTAGACTTGAGATGCCACTGTGGGCACATGAGACATCTTCTACACTTAGATGGCAGTCACGTCACCGATCTATTTAGATCAGACCTCTGCTTGTTCGTTGGGTGTAGATAGATCCTCAGGGTGACCTGTGTGTATCGAGATAGGATCCGTCAGTTCTATGTATCAGAGCATAGGTAGTCCATATGATTAGCAATCAGATAAAATCCATGGGCCCGTTGTACAATTTAGAAGTTAGTTCTAAATGTTCTTTTTGAGATTGCTAATAGAATAGTCGACTGGATAATCCCTATAGAGATTTGACGTTTACATCTATATCTCTGGGATTTATCTGGATACCTGTGACGGAGGAGTTATACATTTGCCATGACCTCGACCTGTATGATTCAACGAGTTTATCCGTGGTCGTCATAATTTACGGGTGGATAAATTATGGACACGAAATTGGATTTCGTGACGGATATGCCTGAATCTAGAGAGTCTCACTAATGAAATATACTCGTAGAGCACTAGGGCAACAAATATAAATAATATTGATTATTTATAAAGTCGTTTAAAGGTTAAACGCAAAATACATATGTAGGGACCCGATAGTCATTTCCTTAATTTTTGTGTATTTACATTTAATGCTTGATTAATTCAAATACACATTAATTAATTTTCAAATTGAGATATTTGACTTATATCATAAATGAATATATGTATTTAATATTTAATGAAAATATTATACATATATTTAATATATTTGTATTTAATTAATTAATTAATTATTTAATTGTTAAATGATTAAATTAATTAAAGTATAGATATTTTTTAAGTTATGATATTTGTTTTAATGGCTAAGTTGCAATTGTTGACTTGTTTGAATTTTTCATTCAAGTGTAATGATCATTTAATCAGGTTGGCAAAATGAAATTCAAATGAAATGAAAACAATTTATCTTGATATTTTCCTTAGGCAATTTCGGCCAAGGCAAGAATTTAGCAAGTATATATTGTTTCTTTTATTTTAGGGTTTAAAACAACCTAATACACTTTATCCAAACTCCATTAAAACAAAGTAAATAAGGTAGAGATAAAGAAAAAGAAAATCATAGAAAAATTTGTTCCTCTTGTTGTGGGCTTCACTTGGTGATGTTCTTAAGTTTTTCTATTCTTTATTCTTTGTGTTTTTGATGGATGAAAGTTTGATGAATGGGTTATGCATGTATGAAGTTGGAAGAATGTTACTAGTGTAGTAATAAGCATTCTTTTCATGGTTTTAGAACCTTGTTTCCATTCTAGAGTTATTGACCCACTCTTAAATAACCTATAATTGTTCTATAGTTGATTCATTGTGTTGAGACTTGATTTGGATGGAAGAAACATTATTGAAGTAATTGATTTAAGTTATTTGGTCTAATTTGTCCATTTTGAAGAAATTGAAAAATTAGGGTTTAAGACCACTTCCAAATTTGGGGCTTTTCATTTATATGGTGTATTTGGATGTGTATATGATGCATGTAAAATATTGGGTTGATTGGATTTTGCCTTGATGTGTTTTGAACCATGGAAGTGCAAAATGCACATTAGGAGGCTCTCGGCCTTGGGCTTATTTTTGGGAAAATTTGTTGCCAATTGTATTTTGACATTTGGGATATGTTAAATTCATATTAGAAATGATTTAGAATCATTCAAAATTGTTTTGAACAATTTCGGACTAAAATGAATAAAATACTTTGTTTAAGGGCAATTCGGTAAATTCACATAAATTTGATTTATAGTGTTTTATTTCATAATTTGATTATTGGATAATGAAATAAATAAGTTTATTTTATTAATCCGAGAAAAAGTTTTGAAATCAAAAAATTTGATTTTCCACTGTTTCCGCTGCGTTACCGGATATCCGCAATGAAACCCCTACAATAACTGCCCGAACGTTAGGATGGATCTGAACATGTGACACTTTCTTTTTATCGCTCCAATGATTCTCCCCAGTAGTGCTTGACATGCTTACTTTTAACCTTGAATGTTTAATTAGAATTGGGATCATGTAACTCAACGGTGTTATCTGGTAAAACTTGAGTGATTAAGAATGGACCTTACCACCGTGATTTTAACCTTCCATGGAAAATTTTCAACCTAGATTTGTTGAACAATACCCGCTGCCCCGGTTCCCGTTGTATGCACTAACTTATCATCATGTCTCTTCTTGGCCTTTTTTTGTACAGTTTTGCATTCTCAAAAGACTGTATGTGAAATTCCTCTAATTCGTTGAGTTGGTGGAACTGTTTCTTTTCAGTTGCTTGCAGTTCAAGATTTAACTTGTTCCGTGTGCAACACACTTTATCTTCAAGCTCCACAAGCAGATGACATGCTTTAATTTTGTCAGTGGGACTTCTTTGCATTGCATCGGAGTTCTGGATGGTACTATCTCTCACATCAAATCTGAAACATTCCTCATTCTTTTCATCATTCGGGAATTCCATGGCCTTGAAAACATTGAATTTTACTTCTTGGTCTTGTACCCTCATGGTTAGTTCTCATTTTTGTACATCAATAATGGTTCGACCTGTAGCCAAGAATTGTCTCCCGAGGATGATGGACACGTGATGAGTGGTAAATATATCACTATTTCCCACAGTTTTATGAATGTTTTGATGTGTGTTGTGTTATTTTATAGATAAATAAAGTTTCAGGAGTTACTGGAAGCAGTTCAGGACCAAAACAGTGAAAAATGGACAAAAAGGACAAAACTATCTTTTGGGCGTCGCGACGGGCAGCACTTCTGCGTCGTGACTGCTAACGTGCACCAGAGTCTGCTAAAATACACCGGACACGTGTCACCATCACATGCTGCCGACAATCATCATCATCGCTAACATGCGCCATACCATGTATCACCATCACTACATCGCCACGTCATTGCCACATCAGCATAATTAGTGAGATAATCATTCAGTCGTGCCACGTGTCACCATCTCCGTAGAAGACGTGCCATGTGGCAAAAATCAACGGTGCGTCGCAACGTGCAATGTTTCACACATGTATAACGCAAGCGCACGTATCGTTCAAGTAGTATAAAAAGTATTGATCCCACGAGGATTTAATACATAATCTATTAATTTATGAAGCCAAATTTTTACGAGTATCTAATGGATTGATTGTTTGATTGGATGGTGACTTGGATGGTAACTTTAAATTTAAAACAAGTAAATAAAACAACGTGAAAGTAGTTTGAGAAAATTCAATATTTAGAAACTATTTAGGGTTGTGAATCTTTCCAATATCTTTTTAAAGATGAAATGATTATCTTATGTTTGTGTAATATATTAGTTTACTAACCTGGAACACGAAATTCTGCAAAAGCCTCTATCGATGGTCAGATGCAAATACCCCGTGTAACCCAATTAAATCATATGTCTATGTCAACCAAGTTACCTAAATTCATTAAGATTAAGTTCCAATTATGGCTACCCCCGCCCGATAGGTATATGTCTATCCTGTAAGGAAATATATTAAAGGGTTATCTATCCTCAAGGAAGATAGTGGGCTATTAAGTCTAAGGCTAAAACCTAAAATTCCTTTGTCAAGTTTATTTTAAGTTTACCAGATCTATCTTATTAATGGACAGTTAACAAGAAGCATTAAGCTTAAGACTTAATAAATAAACTTTTATATTACCCAAACTATAAAATAACCCCTTATAAACCGATGATATTGGAATTCCTCACAACCCCGGATAACGGGCTTAGTTACGACACGTATTTACGGCTAGTAAAAGCTTAAATAAAATTAAAGACATAAAGTAAATGACGGAAAGTAAATGCGGAAAAGTAAATGCTGGAAATTAAAAATGTAAAAATACAATAAAAGAAAATGTTGAGGTTAAAGGATCCACTTTTATCACTACTATTTTAGATATCTCTCTTATTATAATATAAAAACTTTGCATGATAATTACCAACCAGCCATATAGGCGGTATCCTAATTAAATCAAATTAATAATTAATTACCAACTGCCCAATCAGGCGGTATCCAGTTTAGTCAAGTTTAAAACCAATTTTAATAATTACCAACTGACCAATAAAGTGGTATCCTCATTAAGTCAGGTTTTAAATAGTTTATATATTATAATTAAGGGAGATTAATCTAAATAATAGTAATAAAAGCTTTACCTTTTACCCCATCAAGGGGGAGTTACCTCCTCATTACTGAAAAGTAAAGACTAAAAAGTAAAGAAAGGAAAGTACTATTGCGTAAAAGTAAATTGCAAAAAGTAAAGACTGAAAGGTAAAGAAAAGAAAGTGCAAATGCGAAAATTAATTACTGAAAGCTGGAAATAAACAAACAAGATACAATCTTCTTAGTATTCTTAAGGAATTACATAAAAGAAAGTATGAAATGAAAATGAAAATTTGGCCTGAATTTATAGGCATCAATAAGCCTTGCGCATCGCGACGCGCCGTTGATTTGCACCACGTGGCGCAT
The DNA here is from genome assembly GCA_019454045.1 of Zanthoxylum bungeanum. NCBI lineage: Eukaryota > Viridiplantae > Streptophyta > Magnoliopsida > Sapindales > Rutaceae > Zanthoxylum > Zanthoxylum bungeanum. The sequence continues at coordinate 29,073 of SKCR01035851.1, forward strand.
CTTCTGCCGAGATGGTGACACATGGCACATCTGAATGATTATCTCAATAATTGTGCTAACGTGGCAATTACGTTGCGATGTCGATTGTCAGCAGCATGTGATGGTGACACGTGGCACGGCGCACGTTAGCGATGATGATGATTGTCGGTATCATGTGATGGTGACACATGTCCGGCGCACATTAGTGGTCGCGACGCAGAAGTGTTGCGCGTCGCAACCCCCAAAAGACAGTTTTACCCTTTTTGTCTGTTTTTCACTATTTTGGCCCTGAATTGCTTCCAGTAAGTCCTGAAACTTTATTTATCTACAAAATAACACAACACACATCAAAATATTCATAAAACTCAAGCAACTATACAAAAATATTTGGTCAAATGAGTGGGAAATAGTGATATATTTACCACTCATCACACCCCCAAACCTAACATTTTGCTAGTCCTCGAGCAAAACAATAAAATAAAATAACATAAACATTTTTAAAATAAAATTAAACTAAGCCACTTTCGTATGGATCACGGTTGCATTTAGCGTATGCAACAAGCCTTTAAACCTCTAGGTGTCCCTAGTGGACAAGTTGTAGTCTTGTGAGGGCTTACAACGAAGATACCCACAAACGTCAATCTAAAACTAATGCATACAAAAGCAAAAAAGACAAGAGAAAATAGAATAAAGAAGTTAGTGACTAAACATGTGAAACTCATTATCCAAGTTAGTAGTTGTTTTCTTTCTTTCTAAATTACCGAATAAGTAAATTCTCCGATTAATTTTACCATTCTCCATATACACAACCAACAAAGTATTAATCAACTCATTGTGCCCACAATATTAATAAGTGTAGTTGAAAATAGAGTAATATTTTTATCCTAAAGTTATATCAGACTTCACACCTTTTTTTGGCAATGGAATATTTTTCTGATTTTTCTAATTTTTTTTTATTTATATACAATATCTTCCATCTATGTAGCGAGCTTTAGGCCAGTGACTCCCAAACCAGTTGGCTTTAGGGCACTATGTGTTAAGACACCCATACGAACTTAATTACTCGGATTTCCGATATAATTTTTTTTTTACAACATCTCCAATCTATGTAGTGAGCTTTGGGTCAGTGACTCCCAAACCAGTTGGTTTTAGGGCACTAGGTGTTAAAACACCCTTACAGACTTAGTAACTCGGATCTCAAATGTAAATTTTTTTTTCATCGTTTTTTTTTATGCTTCATCCAATTAAACTATAGCACTGAATATTACAAACTTTTCAATTACAACTCATGTCCGTATGTTACCATGTGTGTTGATAATACATGTCAACTGAGTATATGAAGATTCATTTTAGTCAGTTTTATGGAGAATTCACAAATTAAATAATTCAAAAGGAAATAAATAAAAATTAACTTGTTACGAAATAGGCTAAGATACTTCTCTGGAGTGGAAACTCTTTTCACATGTATCTCACACCAATTTCACCTGATTAGTCAAATTAAAACACAAAATATTTTTTTAATTTTTGTAAAAAAAATTTTATTTTTTTTGAATTTTTTGAAAATGTTTGACTAAAAATCAAATAAAAATAACACAATAAAAACAAGATACTAATCAACTATTCCCCTCCCCCAAAACTAAATGAGACATTGTCCCCAATGTCTAAAAAGTAAGATAAGAGTTTAGAAAACAGTACCTGATTAGCTGAAATTCTACATCTAAAATGAAAATTAAAGGTTAAGATCCAGATTTATCCGATGCTTCTTACCACGATCATTATCAGACCAGTTAATCTTGGAAAGGATATGGTCATTTTTTGGTTCAAAGGCTAAAATTTGGTCAATTAAATCTTGGGCAGTTCTGGTCGTAAAGAGAAGTTCTTTTACTGGTTTTGATACGAACCCACTTCTCCGGGCATCATCAAGAAACACACAAAGAAAATCATAAAATCCATCAGCGTTAAACAGTCTAATCGGTTTCTGGTGTATGTTCAAGTTCTCCCAAGATAACACTGTAAACAACTCCTCCATCGTACCCAAGCCACATGGAAAAGCAATAAAAGCATCAGCACGGTTAATCATTTCTACCATTCGTTCAAACATACCTGGCACAATTAGTTCTTCTTCGTTTGATGGTCCTATAAGATTCGCATCTGCCAAAGGTTTTGGGACGATTCCCAAGACTTGACTGCCTCCCTCATGTACAGCCCCTGAAACGATCCCCATTAGTCTAAGATTGCCACCGTCATATACTAAGTGCATACTCCTCTCAGCTATGACTCTACCCAATACCTGTGCTGCTCCAACGTATTCTGGCTTAGAACCAACACTAGTACCGCAAAATACACAGATGTTTACAAATCGTCTTCTTGAAGTGGCTTCCATTATTATATGTTTCTTTCTCAAATCTGGATGCCTTCAAAAGTGCAATGTTGAGTTGAATTTATAACACTTGAAAAGGGTGAGTAATAATAGCACTAGTACCTGCTCAATGACAATTATTAGCTAAACAACAAAATAGATCGTGAAAGGTCAAAAAATCTGGATCTTGTCGGAGAAAATAAAAGAAAAAGAAAAAATAAATCACAATTATTAGTTAAAGACAAAAAGAAAATAATATTTACATGAAGTAACGGCTTGAATGACGTCTATGCGTCAGGGACAAGCTTCCTATCCAATTTTCTTATAAATTGGCAAACATGGTCTTTTAAAGTCAGATTCCCGAGACTTAACTGTTGTTGTTCTTTTCGGAATTGTGTATATAACATTTGAATTTCATGATTCACATATCCACTGGAATGCGTCTCAAGAGTCTTAGATATGTCATCTAACGACTCTTTACTCAAGCCATCCCTAATGAATTTAATTTTATCTTCACGGTTATCAGACACCATTCTTAAACAACGACAACGAGTATTACATGTAATACGAGCACATTTATAGCAAACACCATTATTTTAGCTCTTCTCTTTTTAGCATATGTGTTTCTTCCTAAACCAGACAGATATGAAATAAAAGAGTCAGATGACTCACCTGCCAATCGGACTCATGCTTCAATAATCCAACGAATGTCATTAGGAATACCTTTGATCATCAGAAGTCTCATCCATTCCAAGCGAGCTTTGTAGACTTTCATCAGAGAGTTTTGAGGGAGAGAGTGAAATTGCTTGTGAAGATTTGTGAGAACGTCTTCCATCGTGAAATGACTTTACCTGTAAAAATTAAACACATAAAAATAAAACACACCAAATCACAATATATATATAAATTGCATGGGTTGCCTCCCAGCTAGCGCTAAGTTTAAAGTTGTCAGCTAGACATGACTGCCCGAACATTAGGCTGGATCTGAAAGTGTGACACTTTCTTTTTTTCGCTCAAATGATTCTCCTCAGTAGTGCTTGACACAGTGATTATTAACTTTGAATGTTTCGTTGGTGTTGGGATCAAGTAACTCGACAGCTTCATATGGTAAAACCTGAGTGATAACAAATGGACCTGACCACCTTGATTTCAACTTTCCAGGGAAAAGTTTCAACCTTGAATTGTATAACAACACCTGCTGCCTTGGTTCCAGTTGTCTGCGCACTATTTTTTGATCTTGCCATTTCTTGGTCTTTTCTTTGTATAGTCTGGCATTCTCATAAGCTTGTAGGCGAAATTCCTCCAACTCGTTGAGTTGGTGGAGTCGATTTTCTCCTGCTACTTGTGGATCAAGATTTAACTTCTTCAGTGCCCAATACTCCTTGTTTTCAAGTTCCACTAGCAGATGGCAGGCTTTCCCAAACACCATTCGATATGGAGACATACCGATGAGTGTCTTGTAAGCTGTCCGGTAGGCCCATAATGCGTCATCTAGTTTTGTAGACCAGTCTCTCCTTGTTGATCCAACGATTCTCTCCAAGATTCTTTTGATCTCTTTGTTTGAAAATTCAACCTGTCCATTTGACTGTGGATGATAAGCTATGGCAACTTTATTAGTAACTCCGTATTTGGATAGGAGTGCATCGAAGTATTTATTGCAGAAATTTGTGCCATCATCACTGATAATCACCCCAGGTGTTCCGAAGCGAGTAAAAATATTCTTTTTAAGGAATTTTATCACCACTTTTGAATCATTGGATGGCAGTACAATTGCTTCAACCCATTTAGAGACGTAGTCTACTGCAACTAGTATGTACAAGTTTCCAAATGATAGAATAAAGGGTCCTATAAAATCAATACCCCATATATCAAATATCTCCACTTCCAGAATATTTTACAGAAGTCCTTCATTTCTCCTCGAAATATTTTCCGTTCTCTGGCACCTGTCACATTGAATAAAATAAGTAAGCATCTTTAAAAAGAGTGGGCCAGAACAAACCTGATTGAAGGACTTTGGCTGCAGTTTTATTCCCGCTGAAGTGTCTACCATATGATGATGAATGACAATGTTGCATGACACTATTGACCTCCTCCTGTGGAACACAACGTCTCAGTAATTGATCAGCACAATGTTTGAACAGGTATGGCTCATCCCAGAGATAATGTTTGACTTCTTTAAAGAACTTCTTTTGTTGCTGAGTTGTCCATTCCAACGGCCATTTTCCCGATACTATGTAGTTGACATAGTTAGCATACCAAGGGACATCATGCTGTTTCATGGAAAATAACTGTTCATCTGGAAAAGTTTCTTTGATTGTCAGTTCTTTTCCAGCTGTTACTCCATTCTCAAGCCTCGATAAGTGATCTGCCACTTGGTTTTCTGTCCATTTCCTGTCTCGGATCTCCACGTCAAATTCTTGCAGTAGAAGTATCCAACGGATCAATCTGGGTTTGACATCTTTCTTCGCGATCAGGTATTTGATTGTTGAATGATCCGTGTAGACCACCACTTTGGGACCCATTAGATACGAGTGGAATTTATCAAAAGCGAACACAACTGCAAGCAACTCATTTTCAGTGGTTGTATAGTTGAGTTGAGCTTCATTTAGAGTTCTGCTGGAGTAGTAAATGGTATGGAATATTTTTGCTTTGCGTTGTCCCAAAACTGCACCTACAGTAAAATCACTAGCATCGTACATCACCTCAAATGGAAGGGTCCAGTCTGGTGCTACTATGATGGGAGCAGAGACCAGCTTTTATTTTAAGATCTCAAAAGCTTCGTGGCATTCTTTGGTGAAGTTGAAAGACACATCTTTTTCCAGAAGATTGCACAGAGGTTTAGCAATCTTAGAGAAGTCTTTGATAAATCTCCTGTAAAAGCCTGCATATCTGAGAAAACTCTGAATTCCTTTGACAGATGTTGGTGGAGGTAGTTTTACAATTGTCTCGATCTTTGCTTTGTCTACCTCGATTCCTTTTTGTGAGATCTGATGTCCTAGGACAATACCTTACTGCACCATGAAGTGGCATTTCTCCCAGTTGAGTACCAGGTTGGTATCTTCACATCTTTGTAACATATTTTCCAGATTTTACAAGCAATGATCGAACGAGTCTCCAAACACAGAAAAATCATCCATGAAAATCAACATACTTTGTTCTAGTATGTCTAAGAAGATGGCCATCATGCAACGTTGAAATGTAGCAGGAGCATTACATAATCCAAATGGCATCATGCGGAAAGTAAAAGTACCATACGGACATGTAAAAGTGGTTTTCTCCTGATCTTTTAGGGCGATGGCTATCTGATTGTACCCTGAGTATCCATCCAGAAAGCAATAGAACTCATGTCCCGCCAATCTGTCTAACATCTGGTCAATGAATATCAGCGGAAAATGATATTTTCTTGTTGTTTTGTTCAGCTTCCGGTAGTCCATGCATACTCTCCATCCAATCATTATTCTTATTGGAATCATCTCATTCTTTTCATTTGTGACTACAGTAATTCCTCCTTTCATTGGCACATATTGCATAAGACTCACCCAAGTGTTGTCAAAGATGGGGTAGATGATGCCAGCATCCAACCATTTGATAATTTCTTTCTTCACGACTTCCTTCATGATTGGATTTAGTCTCCGTTGATGTTCCACTGTGGGTTTGTACTCATCGTTCATCAGAATTTTGTGCATGCAAAATGATGGACTAATGCCTCGAATGTCTGCTATAGTCCAGCCAATGGATTTCTTGTGTTCTCGTAACAATTTCAACAACTTTTCTTCCTGCTCTAATGTTAGCGAAGAAGAAATAATCACAGGTAATTAAGAAGAGTTTCCTAAGAATGCATACCTGAGATGGTTCGGAAGTAGCTTTAGCTCCAGCTGCGGTGGTTCTTCAATTGAAGGCTTGATTCGCTCTTTTTTTGGTAGTTCCAGACTTTCCACCTGTGGAGTTGATTTGAAGTGAAATAGCTTGTCAAGATAGTTGATATATTCCAGAATTTCAGTATCTAGCTCGCTGTCAGTCATGTTGGTGATGCAAGCTTCAAGTTTATCCATGGGAATTGTTTCAGTATCCCGGATGATACTATTAACAACTTCAATTCTAAAATATTCATCTTCCTTTTCATCGCTCGGGAATTTCATGGCTTTGAAAACGTTGAAGGTAACTTCTTGGTCCTGCACTTTCATGGTTAGTTCTCCTTTTTGTACATCAATAACAGTTCAACCTGTAGCCAAGAATGGTCTCCCCATGATGATAGTCACATCTTTGTCTTCCTCTATGTCAAGGATAATGAAATCTGCTGGGAGAATGAGTTTGTCGACTTTGACCAGCACATCTTCAACTACACCTCTCGGAAATGCGAGCGTTCTATCAGCAAGTTGCAAAGATACTGAGGTGGGCATTGTTTCTCCAATTTACAGTTTCCTATAAATCGAAAAAGGCATCAAATTAACACTAGCACCTAAATCACATAAAGCCTTACCGATGTAATGTTCTCCAATAGTGCACGGGACAGTGAAACTGCCAGGATCTTTCAACTTTGGGGGAAGTTTCCTCTGGATGATGGTGTTGCATTCTTCTGTCAATGCTACTATCTCGTAATCTCCCAATCTCTGTTTTCGTGAAAGAATATCTTTCATGAATTTGACATAGCTGGACATTTCTTCCAATGCTTCTGTAAATGGGATGTTGATATGTAGCTTTTTGAATACCTCCAAGAATCGAGCAAACTACTTGTCCATTTTAATTTTCTGGAGTCGCTATGGAAAATGTTGAGGTAGAGTGATTCTTTCTTGATCATTTTCCTTTGCTTCTTTTTCCTCCATCTGTGGAACTGCTTCGCTGCTTTATTTTGAAACTTCCTCAATGGATGCCTTGATTCCAACATCTTTGTTGATTTCAGTACCGCTTTTTAAAGTAATGGTTTGACATTGCGCATTCCCTCGGTTTCTTGGATTTGGTTCTGTGTTACTAGGAAGGTTACCTGGCGGTCTATAACTCTGAGCATTGGCCAGTTGTCCAATTTGATTCTCCAATGCTTTTATGGAAGCAGATTAACTCTGAAACATAGCATCATATTTTTTTAACTGAGCTAGTACTTCCGCTATTCCTGGTTCTTTTTCATGCTCATGGCCTTTATTTTGTTGTTGGAATCCAGGTGGTGGATAGTTCTTTTGCCCTAAATTGTTGCTCCATGTGAAATTAGGATGATTCATCCACCCTGGGTTGTAGATGTTGGAATATGGATTGTTCCCTTGTCTGTTGATATTGTTGACATAATTTACCGTCTATTCATGTTGGTTTGCCTCTGGTGCTCCTCTATATGGTGAACTTGTGGATCCAGTATTACCTTGCATGCTAAGAGTTTCCATGAATTTACATATCTGATCGAGCTTGGCGTTTACTGCTGTGTTGGATCCAACTTCATAAACACCAGCAATTTTTGGATCATGCTCCTTTTTGTTGGCCACAATGAATTGTTGTTGGCCATTTCTTCAATTAAATCACAGGCCTGATCTTCTCCTTTTGCCATTAAAGTGCCTCCAGCAGCAGCATCAATTGTGGTTCTCATTATTCCAGAAAGTCTATTATAGAATGTTTGGACTTGTAGCCACTTTGCAATCTCATGGTGAGGACATTTTCTGAGTAAACATGTGTACCTTTCCCAAGCTTCGCAGAGGGATTCTGAGTCATGTTGCACAAAGGATGTAATGTCATTCCTCAGCTTTGCAGTTCTGGCAGGTGGAAAGTACTTTGCAAGGAATTTGGTAGCTAGAGTGTTGCAAGTTGTGATGGAACCTACTGGTAGTGAATGTAGCCAAGCTTTAGCTCTGTCTTTCAAAGAATATTGGAAAACACGCAGTCTCATTACTTCTTCAGCTGCTCGGTTGTAGTTTTGCCCCTTTTGTCCATTTTTCACTGTTTTATCCCTGAATTGCTTCCAGTAAGTCCTGAAACTTTATTTATCTACAAAATAACACAACACATCAAAACATTCATAAAAATCAAGAAACTATACAAAATATTAGGTCAAAGGAGTGGGCAATCGTGATATATTTACCACTCATCAGCCTGTCTTCATCTTTCTCCATGTCAAGGATAATAAAGTCTGTTAGGAGAATGAGTTTGTCGATTTTTACCAGCACATCTTCAACTACACTTCTCGGAAATGTGAGCGATCTATCAGCAAGTTACAGAGAGACTGAGGTGGGCATTGCTTCTCCAATTTACAGTTTCCTGTAAATAGAAAAGGCATCAAGTTAACACTAACACCTAAATCACATAAAACCTTACCAAATTTATGTTCTCCTATGGTGCAAGGTATGGTGAAACTGCCAGGATCTTTTAACTTTGGGGGAAGCTTCCTCTGAATGATGGCGCTGCATTCTTGTGTCAATGCTATTGTCTCGTAATCTCCCAATCTCCACTTTCGCGATAGAATATCTTTCATGAACTTGGCATAGCTGGGCATTTGTTCCAATTCCTCTGCAAATGGAATGTTGATATGTAGCTTTTTGAAGATCTCCAAGAATCGAGCAAACTGCTTGTCTAGTTTATTTTCTGGAGACGCTGAGGAAAAGTTGGAGATGGAGTGAATCTTTCTTGATCATTTTCTTTAGCTGGTTTTTCCTCCATCTCTGGTTTAACTTCGCTGCTTCTTTCAGTGGATGCCTTGATTCTAACATCTTTATTGATTTCAGTACCGCTTTTTAAAGTGATGGCATGACATTACTCATTCCCCATGTTCCTTGGATTTGGTTCTGTGTTGCTAGGAAGGGTACCTTACGGTCTGTAACTCTGAGCATTGGCCAGTTGTCCCATTTGATTCTCTAGTGTTTTCAAAGATGCTGCTTTGGATTGAAACATAGCATCATATCTGGCCTGTTGAGAGTCGTATTTTGCTTCTATCTTTTTCAAGTGGGCCAACACTTATGTTATTCTTGGTTCTTTTTCATACTCCTGGCCTTTTTTTACTGTTGGAATCCTGGTGGTGGATTGTTCATTTCCCCTGAATTATTGCTCCACGCGAAATTGGGATGATTCCTCCACCCTGGGTTGTAGGTGTTGGAATATAAATTGTTTCCCTGGTTGTTGAAATTATTGACATAGTTCACTGTCTCATCATGTTGGTTTCCTCTAGTGCTCCTCCATATGGTGAACTTATGGACCTGGCGATGTTCACAACTTTCGTGCTAAGTGTTTCCATGAATTTGCATATTTGATCCAGCTTGGCATTCATTGCCGTGTTGGCTCCAACTTCGTAAATTCATGCTATTCGTTGGATCATGCTCCTTTCTATTGGCCACAAAGAATTATTGTTGGCCATTTCTTTAATTAAGTCATAGGTCTGATCTTCTCCTTTTTCCATTAAATCTCCTCCAAAAGCAGTATCAATTGTAGTTCTCATTAGTCTAGAAAGTCCATTGTAGAAGGTTTGGACTTGTAGCCACTTTTCAATCTCATGGTGAAGACATTTTCTGACCAAATCCTTGTATCTTTCCCAAGCTTCGCATATGGATTTTGAGTCATGTTGTACAAAGGATGTAATGTCATTCCTCAGCTTTGCAGTTCTAGCTGGGGGAAAGTACTTTGCAAGGAATTTGGTGGCTAGAGTGTTCCATGTTGTGATGGAACCTGCTGGTAGTGAATGTAGCTAAGCCTTAGCTATGTCTTTCAAGGAATATGGGAAAACACGCAGTCTCATTTCTTCTTCAGCTGCTCGATTGTAATTGAAAGTGCCACCACAAACTTTCAGAAAGTTACTGATGTGGGCATTAGGATCTTCAGTTGCATTCCCTTCAAACTGTACTGACTGCTGTATCATCTGGATGCATGTTTTGATGTCACATGCATTTGCTGGTAAGGGAGGAAGTAAAATACAGTAAATGAAGCCGTAAACCACCAGAATGGTTCTGTCTCGAATAGGAATTGGTGGTGCAACTTCCAAAGGTTCAGGTTCCATGTTGATTAGTGCTTCTTGGCCTTCTCGTCTTTTCATTCTCAACTGTCTTATGGTTCTTTCAATTTCTGGGTCAAGCGGTCGGATTTCAAAGCTTCTGGTTCGTCTCATGTAGCGTTTGAGAACTTGAAACACAAGAAAAACAAAAATAATAAGTAAAAAGAAAATAGATAAAAGTAAAGGTATCTAACCTCAAAACTAATAGTGAAAGATAAATAAGTCCCCGACAACGGCGCCAAAAACTTGACCGGTGCGTAATCACACGCGTATAATGCAAGCACACGTATCGTTCAAGTAGTAAAAAAAGTATCGATCCCACGAGGACTTAATACCTTAGCTGTCAATTTATGAAGTTAAATGTTTACAAGTACCTAATAGATTGGTTTGTTGATTGGATGGTGAGTTTTGTTAAAACAAGTAAATAAAACAGTGCGAAAGTAAATTAAAGGAAAATTCAATATTATAAAACTATCTAGGGTTGTGAATCCTTCCAATATCTTTTAAAGATGCAGTGGTTATCTCATTTTGTGCAATATATCGGTTTATTAACCTGGAACACGAAAATATGCAAACACCCAAATAACCCAATCAATCATATGTCTACATTAACCAAGTTACCTGAATTCATTAAGAATAAATTCCAATTGTGGCTACCCCCGCCCGACAGGTATATGTCTATCATGTAAGGAAATCTACCTAAGTGTCACCATGCCCCGAGGTGAGATCGTGAGCTATTGAGTCTAAGGCTGAAACCTAAAATACCTTTGTCAAGTTTATTTTAAGTTTACAAGAACAATCTTATTAATGACCAGTTAACAAGAAACATTAAACTTAAGACTCAATAAATAAACTTTATATTACCCAAGACATAAAATAACAAACTTTATAAACCGATGATATTGGAATTCATCACACCCCTAGATTATGTATTTAGCTACGACACATACCTAGGATTACTAAAAACTTAATTAAACAAAACATCATACAAAAATAACTTGAAAATAAATAAAAGTAAAATTACAATAATGAAAGAAAATGTTGGGGGTTAAAGAATCCACTTTTAATATTTCAAAATTAGAAATATCCCTTATTGTCAATGTTTACCGATTAATTAATTATATTTAACCAGACCATAAAGGAAGAAATTCCATTTGTCTCAATTAAGTCCAATCGACCATAGAGGCGGTAACAAGGTTATTACCTAAACCGACCATGTAGGCGGAAACTACGTTTGGAATGTAAAACATACCATATAGCCGGTAAATAAGGTTGTCACCTAAACCGGTCATATAGGCAGTAACTAATTAATCCAAATTTTAATTAAAATAAGGGAGATTAATCTAATTTATTTTATTAAAAGTATTACCTTGTCACCCTAGCAGAATGAGATTACCTGCTCATGTTGTAAATGAATACACACAAAATTTTATTAATTAAATAAAAAGAAAATACAAGAAAAATTAAATAAATATACAAGACACTTTCCTTTAGGTTTTCATGGAGAAATTCCCCCAAAGAAAGCATGAAAAATTTACAAAGTTTAGCTTGGTATTTATAGGCAAATCTAAAGGCTTCCACCAAACATGGCACCAAACATGGCACCAAATCCTCCACCAAATATGCAAGCATGTTTGGTGGAAGTTTGACAATTTTTAATTTTTTTATTATTATTATTTTTTTTTTGTTTTGAAAATGACGTTAATAATTATACATAACATACTTACGAATGTTTTATCAATTTCGGTCATGGAACCTTCGGAATTTGAAATTATTATGAACTTCAAAGTTGTAGAGCTTTGAGTCTTCTTTAATCTGGAACTTGAATCACCTCAATCTGATATCAGAGTAAAACGTTATGGCCAAAATATGACAATTGCGTAAAGCTTGAATTTCCGAAATCGTACTTCGTTAGAACGCCATTTAAAGTTTCCAATCTCCAAAATCAAAATGTCAAGTCCAGATTTTACCCTTATTTGTTCCACATTTCATCCTGATTGATTCCAAAATTTTATTTTATCTGTAAAATAAACTAAAACATATCAAAATGTTCATAAAACTCGAGAAACTATACAAAATATTAAGTAAAAGAGGCGGTAAATATTGATATATTTTTCGCTCATCACAATGCATACAAAGTACATACTTATAGAATACTACGATATTACTCATTAAATCAGAACTAGATATAACTGAACTTCCATATCGAAGAAAATATCTCTACCAGATAGGAAACCAACTGTGCAGGGTCCACATTCTAGAACAATATTAGGATAAAGTAATAACTACACCTAGCCCCGCGGGGGCAATTTATATGCAAAAGTTAGAATTTCTATATATGAAAATCGTAAAAATTAATACGAACTCTGAGAACTGTGTAGATTTGTAAAATAAGAAATCCCGTACGTTGGAAAATATCAAAGCTAGCTGCGGTAAAACCGAATTCAAAATCTGTGATGATATACAAGATCAAGTACTGTCAAAATCCTATACATGAAATTCCACTTTGGTAGTCTGTTGGAAATCAATTCTTTTATAAAGTAAACAGTTATGCAAAAGGATTATCATGAAGTTCTCCATACAAATGTAAAATCAACTCCAAATCAATAGATTCCATATCTAGTGAAATCAAATCTCACGTACTCTATAAAACTGTAAAACTCTTGTGTAAACTTTTGAATCTCTATAGTTAGAAATCACATAAAACCTTCTAAATATTCTTTTACATGAAAACTTTAAAAAGAAACTGTAATATCTTAATTATTAGGGGCATTACGTATCACCGTCCCCCTAAGCACTTGTCTAAAATCCTTTGTAGAATCTGATGTTTAGAAGCGTTACATATCGCGGTTCCCCTAAACGCCTAACTAGTACCATGAGGCATTACGTATCGCCGTCCCCCTAACCCCAAATCTGTATCTATCCATGTCATTGTAACTAGGATCCAGAGGGGTTACGTATCGCCGTCCCCCTAGTCCTGGATCTGTGTCTGAATCCTCTGTAGAATCTGATGTTTAGGGGCGTTACGTATCGCCGTCCCCATAAATACCTAAATAGTGCCATGGGGTGTTACATATCATCGGCCATACGACATTAAGGTTGAGATATAGGGGCGTTATATATCGCCGTCCACCTTGTCCCAAATCTGGATCTATTCATGTCATTGTAATTATGATCCAGGGGCGTTATGTATCGCTATCCCTCTATTTTTTCATGTGCAATGTGTCTCTATCAGGGTATGCAAAATACATATACATCATCATAGCAAACATATGAACATGCAAGTTATACGATGGAATGCAATGCAATGCCATTATCCATATACACATCAGCACATACAACCATAATCAATCACGAGCGGATGACATCTCAATCATCCAGTATATACAAAGTGGGCACGTGCCCCATTTCAAGAAACACATCCATATGAAAAATGCTTGCACGTGCCAACAAACATATCAACACCTTTCATACAACTGGATCCACAATCAGATCATAACTGTTTCGACCTAAAAACTAAGATGAAATCTGGAAAACTTCATTAAAACTCTTTTATAAAACTTTTACATCTCGAGTACTGAAAACATTTTCTACTTGAAGATATGTTTAACTTTGAAAATAAAATGACAGCTTCTACTAAACTTTTCATGCTGACTCTAGCTTATTAAAACTTAAACATAACAATATATCAAACATAATCAATCCAACGTAATTTCATCACCAAACAATCATCAAACGCATCACTGGAAAGTATAATTCTGGTATGGAGTTTTAATGTACCTCTAATAACTCTCATTTTATGCTTTCTAAGACTCCACAACTACTGTTACATATTTCTACAAGTCCGCAATCTATACACATATCAATATACATATATAAACACACAATCAGCTATCGTACCTTGTCTACCTAAGGCAAGTTCACAGTGAGGTACTTACTTGGGGTCCATGCTATCATTTCTCTCATTTTCTTTTGATCTGTAACACAAAATATATACGGTTAGGGTCGTTAATTACGGAAAACTAACTGATAGCATAAACTCCTCAACTTTCCGGGAAAATCCAAATTAAATCTGTTTTCAGTGAATTCAGTTTCAGATCTCATAATACATCCAATAAAACATATTCGTAGCATTGGATTCCATTTTCGGCTAAAATCTAGAAAACCTTCCTAAAAGTTCGAAAACATTGCGAACGAATTCGAAACTTTTCAGATCCTTCCCGTTCCACCTGGAACACATCTAATACTCATATTACATCATTATATATTGTTCTATGTTAATCTGATAGCTCAAATATGCAAATTACGTGTTTCCAAAAAATCTTCCGAAAAGTTTTTGAAAACGCTACGGAAGAATCCTAAGCCCTCTGAACCTCTCTAAAATTATCCAAATGATATCGTATCATCATAATTAATCTATATCCTTAATTACATTCATCAAAACACAGATGCATGTGAAACCTGATTTTACCGAAAATTCGCTTTACTTATCGGATCGATCGAATTCGCGAGGATTTCTCTCAGATTCTACCATATACAGATATTCAATATAAAAATGCTCAAACAATTCAATTTATATCATAATGCTACTCTACGAAGCTACTGGATACATCCGAACATTTAACGGAAAAAATGAAATTAGCGACTTTTTACTAGGAGGTCTTACCGAGATTTCAAGGCCACATACGGACTCCAAACGATCCCACAAACGTGCTGGAATCGACAAAATTCTGATCAGATCTACTATTCACAATGGGTCACTATTAATCTGAATCTTCTTTTCTCTTTTCACGTGCAACCGTGCACGAAACATAAAATTCATCACCACCAACTTGTAGTACTCTCCGAGAGCTTTGATTTGGCGGGTGGCTCGGATCATGAAATGAAGCGATGAGCCAGGAATGACAAACTCATGCCCATGCGAATCCTCCTCCTTTCCATCGTTTTCCGGAGACTTGGGGCTGCCGCCGGCCACCACAAGGTAGAGGGGTGGCCGGCGCACCCCCCTGGCTAGTCGTTCTGGCCAGCGGTGGCCGGCAGGCCATTGGCGCGACCAGTAGAGCACCAATGCATATTTGGGAGATTGGTGGTCGGGTGAAAGAGTTGTGAGGCTTTTGATTTTTTCGCAATTTTTGAAACTTGAGGGTATTTTTAGAAAGGTTTCTGAAATTTATGTTCAGACCCCCGTAATTTATAATCAGACCCCTATCATGGGAATTTCTCAGAAATTCATATTTTGGAATCCCTTTTGATGTAAATTTTGAAAAGTATTCAACACGAAAGTTTTTCGTATTAGAAAAAAGAGTCTAATGGTTTAAGAATCAGCTCAATCAGAGTTCGTTTGCGCTTTTTATAACTAAAATAACAAACATTCTCCATATAGAATAATATACATAAATCGCGTAAGTGGTTCTTTCATGTCACGTGATTTTCAATGCATCAAATCTTTATTTTAAAATATTTCGAGCTATATTTCAATATTTAAACTCTTATTCTCCGATATAATCTCACCCTGAGATCTAATATGTAATACAAAATCTTTTCGGAAGAGCTTTCGAATTTATGGATATTACACAAGTTCTTACATTGATTCATGGCCTCGTGCGGGAATGAGCCGCTTCATATCAACATGGTGTTAATAGGAATTGACTTCATACCCTAATGCACTGTAGGCCTGTGGCCCTTATTTTTCCCCTTTATATGTTGGCGACCCTTCGTCACTGTTTCGGGAGGAGGATCATGGGTGGTTCACCCATCATAAGGCTCATTTTGATGAGAGATTTATGGGAAAACAAGTGCCTGTCATTGGTTTGAATCTCCATGTCCCTGAATCTATTGCATCATCTGAAATCATTTCCCATGATGATCATGACTGGGAAAACTTGAAAAAACTCCAAGGGTTGAAGAAATGTGTTGAATGGAACATAGACCTTTATGTGAAGAGGGTCAGCCTGAAGTTGCCTTACAAGCCTGAAAATCTAGGTTTTGAAATGTTGGTTGCTGTTTCAGAGGATGCCCCTGATGATCACTTTCTAATTTCAAAGACGAAGCCCGATGCTGTTATAACCCAAACTCCACAGCAATCCCCTCATAATGCCCTCGTTGCATCGTAAAAGCCTATTGCTGCTTCTTATGCTGCAGCTCTACTTTCTTCAAGTGCCACATCACCCTTTAGCAAGGCAAGATCCAAGAGGAATAACCTATATCATTTTCTTCGGTTGAATTCCTAATCCTGCTCACCCCAGGTCCCCAACTGTTGACGAGGGATGGGAGGGTTAGATCGAACTGAAAGTGAGCTAGCACGCCCCTCAAGGGCTGAGACATGGCCGATCCCTATAGTTGCTGCTTCTAGGTCTTGTGCCTTGCCATCAGAGTCTGTTTTTCCTACCACCCAATTTGGCCTAGTCCCATTTTGGTCTACATTTCTGCCTCATGCCTCTGATCCAAAGCCGCATATCTCAGTTTCTATATCACAAACTTCTACCTATGGATCTCCATTGGCTTCTTCTATCTTGCCTTCGCTACAGCATCCTTCAGAGCCCTCTTTGAGCCCTGTATAATAACTCCTTGATCTGACGAGCTCTTTTTTGACATTGGGGAGTTTCAGAATCTGATAGGCTCTATACGATCTATCATGGCCTCCCCCTCCGCACAGCATGGTATGCTCTCTTTGCTTCAAGATCCTACCCTCGGTAGTGGGATCATATAGTTCAGAGGGGATGAGTGCCATTTGTGCAGCCCAGTTGCTTTAAGCATCAGAAGTTTACCTACATGAGGCTTAGAATGATTTGGCCAAGGCCTCGAAAGCGATGAAGCCAATGAGGGGGATTTGGAGCGCGAGGCCGAGGCTCATAAGGAGGAAGTGTATGTTATAGTTGTCGATCATTCAAAGATCCAAGAGATGTTAGCTCAGTAGTAGATTGCAAATCAGGATCTACGTGTAGACCTAGCCTCGAGTAACCGTGAAAAGGAAGAGCTTTATGTTGAAGTCTCCAAGGTTTAGTGGGTAAGTCTCTTAATTTTGGAATCTAAATTTACCTTGTTCCAGCTATTTTCTGTTTCTTATGTGTCATTTTCTTACATGACCTGGTGGCATCTCAGTGGCAGCGGGATGAGTTCATCCACATGCATTTTGCTCTAAGTGTGGATGTCTCCAATCTGAATGAGCAATTATGTGTTGATGATCGTCGTCAGGATGAGCTTGAGCTTCTTCTATCCCAGTCCCATGCGCAATACGATGTCATCAGTCAGATAAATATTGCCAAGTATTATCTCTTGGGTTGGGAGGATCGCGTCAAGGATCCTACTGACATGACCTATTGAGGAGGTTCTAAGAAATTTGACACAACTGCGGGGGTCTTGGACAAAAACTATGATCCAGATCATCATATCTAAAGTTGAGGCCTCAGAATCAACTTTTTGAATGATTTGAGGGATTATGCAGAGGAAAGTCTAGGTTTCAATGATGTTATGGAAGTTACGAAACCTTCGGGTGTCGCCACACATCCTCAAGCTGACCCAGACTTCCCTCTGGTCTATTTGGGGGTTGTCTCCCTTCATGGTGTTCCTATCTTAGCTGCTAAGGAGGTTCATTCTGCTATTATGATGTTATCGGTCCCTCATGCTCTTTTGGGCCTTCTATCTCTTTCCGTATGATGAATACTAATATATGCACATTTATTAAAATAAAAACTAATCATTTTACATTTGTAGTTTCATTAATCCCCTTAATTTAGCATATTTGTAAAATAATATTTGAATTTATGTTTTATATATTTTTATTGTGATTTTTATTTCTTATGTAGGTGAAATAATACTTTGGATGCATAAATAGAAAAATGAACGTGACATTTGGATCTTGGAGGCCAGAAACTTAAAAGGGCGTTCTAACATTGTATAATTTCTTAAATGCCAACTTTGCATAATTTTTGTATTTTGGCCATACCTTTTTATTCTGATATCGGATTGAGCAGATTCCAGTTCCAGATGAAAGAAGACTGGAATACCTACAACTTTTTTGTTGACAAGACGTTCTAGTTCTGAAGTTTTCAAAGCCGAAGTTGATACAAAATCCAAAGTGTGTTATATGTATTATTAAAGACAAAAACAAGAAGAAAAAAAAAAATATATATATATATATATATATATATATATATATATTGGTGGGAAATGACATCCACCTTTCGGTGGATTGTCAATTCCCACCAATTTTATAATTTACAAATTGTATGGAGGGTGTTGAGCCCGC
Source organism: Zanthoxylum bungeanum (assembly GCA_019454045.1). Taxonomy (NCBI): domain Eukaryota; kingdom Viridiplantae; phylum Streptophyta; class Magnoliopsida; order Sapindales; family Rutaceae; genus Zanthoxylum; species Zanthoxylum bungeanum. Next base: position 47,613 of record SKCR01035851.1, read on the forward strand.
TACTGTAAATAGAGGTGCTCAACACCTTAGAAAGACAACAAATTACCACATGTCTTTCTGAGATTTTTTTCTCGTGTGTGTATTTTTTCTTTTGTAATTTATTTTTCTTTTATTAATAAAATTATGAGTGTTTTTATTTATATCTTGTTTTGCTAATTTTTATAATAAAGGGTGAAACTAGTGGTATGAAAATATAGGTGATTTTTATTTATATTATATTTTATAAATTGTGATAATTTTTCAAATAAAATTCATACCATTTCCAGTTTATTTAGGACTCTTGATTAGTTGTAGACTGTCCCTGATTGACACAGATAATACTTGAATCTCATAAATAGGAGAATGGACTATTAAAGATCTGGATTAATTATAGATAATGGGGTACCGCTTATATGGCTTGTTTAATATGCTTGACATAATTTAGTACCTAACTGGACTTGTTATAGACAAATGTTATCATATCTTTTATGGCTGATTTTTTATGTTTTGGCATATTTAGTACCTTGGCATGACTAATTATCGACATTACGAATTACATGTATTATCATAATTAATACTTGATAATTATGAGATAAAATGATTAAGAAATAATTATAATTTATATTTTAAGCAATGTAAAAAATATTTTATATTTGAAATATCAAGAGTGGATCCTCTAACCCTAATATTTTATTTTTTTATTTTATTTTATTATTTTATCCTATTAAATATATTCCATGTGGATCGATCCCAAACTTACCGGGTTATTTTATTACTTCGACACTCTTATACTTGGCAGTAAAGAATCACTTTGTGAGTGTGTCAAGTTTTTGGCACCGTTGCCGAGGAATAAAATTTAATTGATAGAATAATAATTTTATATAATTGTATTTTTTTTCACTTTTTTATTGTTTTGTTTTTTTTAAAATTTTTTTTTTATATTTATTGTTGTTTTGTGTATTTTGTAAGAAAAAAAATAACCAACGTGCTAAATTATAATCTCGGTAATCAGAATTTAAAAAACTCTGTTTGCCAATTTATAATAAAATTAGATTGTAAGCATATCATCGACTCATAAAGGGCGTTCAAGTTGTTACTGGACGTAAAACCAAAGGAAGATGTGAGCCACAATCACAACTACATTTCAATTTACTATTTTGATTTTTTTTTAATTATTTTAAGTTATAACATTTCTTTTTAGTAGCAGTATTGTAGATTTCATTGTCAATACCACACGAATCAAGTGATGTCTTCTAAACTCTACTTCTTCTTATTCAGATGTTGGGGAACATGTCTTAATTTGGTTGGGGGAGGGGATAGTTGACTAAAGTGCTTTTATTTTTTATTTTTAAAAATTTATTTTGTTTTGTGCGTAATTTTTTTTTAATAAAATAAACAAAAAGTTATTTTTAAGTTATTTCTTAACAAGTTATTTTTGTTCCTTTTTTTTGAATCATTTAAATTTGTGAATTCTCCATAATATTGATTAAATTTGATATTCATATGCTCATTTGACAGATATTAACAACATACACAGTAACATATGATCATGAGTTGTAAGTGAAAATTTTATAATATTCAGTTCTTTAGTTTATTGGAGATAACACCTAAAGGCAGTGAAATTTTTATTTTTATTCAAAAAAAAACTATCCATGCTTCTACTTTGTAACCGGACATCTTGCCTCAGCAAGCAATGATTGTTCACGTAAAACGGTAGAGTTGGAGTTAGTTTAATTAAAAAATGATAATAACCAAGCTTTTACATAATAATCGGACATCTTGCCTCAGTAAGCATTGATTGTTAGCGTAAAACGGTAGAGCTTGAGTTTGTAAAAATAAAGTATGTGAATAAGTTCGATTTCGTAGCCTCTCTAACTTGAGCAATTAAGTCTGTAGGGGTGTTTTAACACTTAGTACCCTAAGGCCAACTGGTCTGAGAGTCACTAGCTCAAAGCTTGTTACATGAGTTAAGGAGCTTAAGGAAATCAGACACTTCTTCTTTTTAACATAAGAGATCCGAGCAATTAAGTCCATAGGGGTGTCTTAACACCGAGTGCCCTAAAGCCAACTGGTTTGAGAGTCACTGGCCCAAAATTCGCTACAAGGATTAAAGATGTATTATTATTTGAAAAAATAAAAATAAAAAATTTGTATTTCTAAATAAATTCTCATTGCCAAAAGGTGTGAACTCTAATATAATTTTAGGATAAAAATATTACTCTTTTTTCAATAAGACCTGTGAATATTGTGGGCACAATGAATTGATTGATATCTTGTTTTATTTTGTATGGAAGAAGTGTAAAACGTACAGGGGAATTTACTTATTTGATTATTTAGAAAGAAAGAAAAATAATTATTAACTTGGATAAGAATTTTTCTTTTAATTTTTCGCTCAAATTACTAAGGACTAGTAATAAGCTGGTTGAGGGGTGTGATGAATACTAAAATGTGCATATTTATTAAAAGAAAAATTAATCATTTTACACTAGTAGTTTCATTAATCCCCTTAATTTAGCACATTTGTAAAATAATATTTAAATTTAAATTTATGTTTTACATATTTTTACCATGATTTTTATTTATTATATAGGTGAAATAAAACTTTGGATGCATAACTAGAAAAATGAATATGACATTTGGATCTTGGAGGCCATAAACTTAAAAAGGTGTTCTAATATTGTACAATATCGAAAACGCCAACTTTACGCAATTTTTTGTATTTTGGCCATATCGTATTATTCCGATATCAAATTGAGAAGATTTTAGTTCCAGATGAAAGAAGACTCAAATATCTATAACTTTGATGTCGACAAGATTTTCTAGTTCTGAAATTTTCAAGGCCGAAATCGATAAAAAAATATCCAAGGTGTTATATATAATTATGACAGGCAAAAACAAGAAGAAAAAAAAAAGGAAAATATATATATATATATATATATATTTTTTTTTTTTTGAGAGAAATGACATCCACATTTACAATTTACAAATTGAATGGAGGGTGCTGAGCCCTCTACTATAAATAGAGGTGCTTAGCACCTTAGAAAGACGAATAAATTTCCACAAGTCTCTCTCAGATTTTATGGGATGAGCTCTTGTGTGTATTTTTTTATTTTGTAATTTATTTTTCTTTTATTAATAAAATTATGAGTGTTTTATTTATATATTGTTCTGCTAATTTTTATCATGTTAGGGTAAAGGGTGAAACTAGTGGTATGAAAATATATATGATTTTTTTTTTATATTATATTTTATTAATTTTTGATAATTTCCCAAATAAAATTCATACTCTTTCTCGTTTATTTAGGACTGTTGATTAGCTGTAGACAGTCCTCGATTGACACAGATAATACTTGAATCCCATAAATAAGAGAGAGTGGACTATTAAAGATCTGGATTAATTATAGATAATACGGTACTACCTATATGGTTGGTTTTATATATTTGACATAATTAAGTACCTAACTGGACTTGTTATAGATAAATATTATCACCGCCTTTATGATTGGTTTTTTATGTTTTGGCATATTTAGTACATTGACATGACTAATTATCGATATGATGAATTATATGTGTTGGCATAATTAATATATGATCATCATGAAATAAAATGATTGGGAAATAATTATAATTTATATTTCATAAATAAAAAAAAGTTATTTTATATTTTAAATATCAAGAGTAGATCCTCTAACCATAATATTTTATTTTATTACCAAACTCTGATGGCATTCTGAAACCCTCTTCGTTCAGCCACATGTCATTTTACCAGATACTTAATTTTCCCCAAACAAATTTTAAAGAGAATGAATTAATATTTGGAATCTACCCATGAACATTCCATCAAACCTGCAATTAATTTTAGCTGCGGGAAGGAAAAATAAGAAATTAAAAAAAAAAAGAGAGACTAAAAATGTTACAGAAGGTTATGCATTAGATATCAGTACAGCTAAGTGCTACAAATCCTAAAATAATTTATTGGGAAATTATCATTTTTCCTCCTAATAAATAACTTGAGTATTATTTTTTACGAAATTTTTGAAATTGTTCCATTTTTCATATGAATTTTCAAATGTACTCACTTTTCCATTTTTATAAGGTGGAAAACATATAATTTTCCACTTTATTAGATGAAAAAGCGAACAATTTTCACTTTGACTCTGTTTGGTGTGGATTATAAAAGTGTGATGAATAAGCGGTGGTTCATAAACAGTGTTATAAAATTTTGATTTAGGTTAAAAAAATAATTGTTGTGCACTTTTTAATATTTTGATGATGGAACAAGTTAAAATTACAAAACTCAATTTTTAAAAGAAATTACGATTATTAATCGTAATTTTTTTATCATTAACCAAACACTTAAAAACTGTGTTTAGGTTAAAACACAGTTTTGTCACCTCACAATAGGTCAAAATATAATATCAAATTGATTCTTTATCAGGTGGAAAAGTGAACAATTTTCAAACTGTAGGTGAAAAATAAAATGAATTCAAAGTTTTCGTGAAAACGATACTTAAACTATTTTTCAAGTGGAAAAAATGATAATTTCCCTAATTTATTTCTAAACTTAATAGTGTGTAACTGGGTATATATGACAAAAAATTAATTATATTATTGTTATTTTTTAAATTAATATTTATTGAATTGCTCCGTTATTTTAACTAGTCCCTCTAGAATTATTCTTTGGTCTACCACTGCAGTCCCTCTTAAAATGTATAAGACCCGATATGAAAAAAAAAATAAAAAAAAAATAACTACAAGAAAATAGTCTATTGGTCCAAACAAAACCATTATTGAAAAAAATTATTGAATGGTAAAAATGACATTTTCATATAAAAATTCATTATCTCAGACATTAATAATTAAAATTTATTAATTTACTAAAATGTCATATTTACTATTCTTTCTTTAGGGAAAACATCATTCTTCCACACCACGTGAGGCTTATTGAAACTTTAAAGTTTTCAATTTTCCACCTAAAGTTAAAAAATTATATCACTTTCCATCTTATCGTCAGTGAGTTAAAAAATTGCCAAACCTCAAGAGTATTTTGGACATTTAATAAAATAATATTTGAAAATGTTCATTTTTTCAACCGTAATTACAAAAAATGCATCATTTTCAACATTTTACTTAATATTTATAAATATCACATGTAAATTTTATTTATAATATAAGGTAATTATTTAGATGAAAATTATCGTTATCTCATTCGAAATTAAGCTTAAGTCTAAAAAAATCCTGAAAACTTTAAAATTGTTTGATTTTTCACCCGAATTTTAAAAATTGTATCATTTTTCACATTTCCATTAATAGAGTTAAAAAAATTGCTAACTTCATAACGGTATATATTTAGGACATTTAAAAGAAAAATATTTGAAATTATTCATTTTCCACTATTAATTCTAAAAAGAAAAATTATCATTAGTCCATTCAAAATGAAGTTAAAGTTCGAAAATACTCCCCATTGTTAGAAATTAACTTTTCAATTGTCCACTCAAAAATATGAAAAATAGACATTTTGACGTAGATGATTTATTTTAACCAATATAATTATGCCATATGAGTTTATATAAAAATTAATTTATACAAAGTTTGGGGATATCCATACGAGTGAATAAATTATCGGATTAAAAGTTGACCTGACCCGACCCGATCCGACCAGATCAGGTTTTAGAAGTTTAAAATATGATTCCGGGTGTGAGAATCGTGACAGATGTTTAGCTGGCAGACACTAATATAATAATATAATTGAGTTTTTTTTTTTTTTTAACATTATAAGAGAGAGAGAGAGACAGCAGATGGGGCTTACGAAATAAAATTATAATAGATAGCAGAAGCAATAATTTTATTTTCTCTCTCCTATTCCTTTCCTCTTCTTCGCCAAAACTTGTAAGCATCGCCGCTGCGTCACCGCCGACAACCTTCAGTCACGCGCCGGACCGACGTGAAGCTGCCGCCGTCAGCTTTCCATCGCCACCGAGATCGAGTCCAACGGCCGTAGGACGCGCCTCCACGCGCCGCCAGAAGGAGACGCTACGCCGCCGGTTCTTCTGCAATTTCCGGCTGTCTCCGGTCACTTTTGACGGTCACCTCCGGCGAGTGAGCACTTTTCTGGCCGAGAGCTTTCCAACGCCAGTGGTCACTTCCTGATCCGACATCGTTTGGGTTGTTTTCCGTTTTGTAGATACCGACGATTCGGGGATATTACCGGAATTTGAGATCCGACCGTTGGATCGGCGATCCGATCGCACCAGATTGTTGCTCTTGATATTATGAGTGTTTTGGTATATATATTCACCGTAGAAAATATTTGATTTGTGGGGTCCGCTTTTTGGTGGTGGGGCCCGATCTTCGTTGTGGGGCCCGCTTGCTCCGCTGAGCGTTCTTATTAGTTCCGGAGCCGTTCATTGCTGTTTTTCTTCCCAGCTTAGTCGTTTGGAATTTCGAGCTGATAATCGTTGTTGACTTTTGCGTAAATCGAGGTAAGTACACTCTGTGGTGATTCTCTTAACATTGTTTGATGATTGATGGTTGTTGTGTGAGTCGGTATATATATAAATATAAATATAAATATAAATATGTTGGTATAATTATATATATATATATTTTGTTATATATAATTACATATTTGTGAGATATAATATTGAGATATTGAAAGCATGATAATATGAAATCATGATTGTTGAGATGAGTTTGATGGATTGGATGTGAGATGTGATTGTATTGGATGATGTGTGTTGTTGTGTTATGCAGCCGGGTTTTGTATGATAGTGGTCGGAGATGAGATGTGATGATACATCAGGTGGTATGAGATTATGGAAACCTTGGGAGTTGTGATGAGATACTCTCCCATTGGTTTTTGATTTGATGGTAAACCTTGGAAGTTGTGATGAGGTACACTTCCACTGGTTTGATATGGTGGGAAGCCATGAGAGTTGTGATGAGGTACTCTCTCATTGGTTTCAATCCACTATTATACTTAGCCCGGATTAGCAATCATGTTTGATGGATGTTGTATTGTTTTGGGATGATTGCATGAGATGATATATATATAACATATGTTATTTATATATATATATATATTTATATATATACACTTATATATAAACCTATTTTGTTGGTGATGTCATGTTGAGAGAATGAGTGCTTACTTGCTGAGCTTTTTAAACTCACTCCCCTCTTCCCTAACATTTCAGGTAGTCCGTCTGCACAGTAGTAGTAGTACCAGATTTGATCCACGTGCCACAGTTGTACTTTTGGGTTGGACCAGACATTTGTGTCATCATTTGTTTTTATTTCCTTGTATTATATTCAAAACCACAACAGTCGTGTAAACTGTTTGGATTTGTAATAAGTGATGTAATATTTGTGTGCATTTGAGTGGTTGATTGTCATATAGAATGCTTGAGCTAAAGAAGTCTGCGAACCTCTTTCTAGGGTTGGGCCCGCTCTAGGGAGGGGGTCGTGACAGATTTGGTATCAGAGCCTAAGTTTATAGGTTTTGTAGACATATTGCATTAGATGGGGTATTAACGGTGTAGCTTTTTGTTTGTAGGAAAATGTCTGGTCGTGGCCGTGGAACTGGTACTCAACGCGGGAGAGGGAGAGCTCGACGATTTGTGAGGATGTCGAGTATAGGTATTGAGAGACCCCAGATTCTGCCTGTAGATCATGTATCAGATGTAGCTTCATCTGGTATTCCACCTGTTTTTGAGATTGGTGAAGGTTCTAGACCTGCACCTCCAGTAGTTTCGGCAGCTGTTCCCACTGCTATTCCTGTAGCTACACCTGATAATGTTCCTGCAGTTGTACCTAATGTGACCTCTGCCGCTCATTCAGTTCCCCCGACAGCCTCACATTTAGAAAATGTATTGGGAAGATTAATCGATGTAGTTGCACAGATGGCTACCAGAGGGCCAACAAGTAATGTACCATCAAGCAGCAGCAGTGGTAACACAAGCAAACTGGATCAATTTCTTAATTTGAGGCCTCCACAGTTTCAGGACACGGCTGATCCCCTAGTTGCAGAGAAATGGAAGGATGACATTCAACATATATTCATAGTGTTGGATTTGACTGATCAAAAAAAGGTTAGATTTGCCATTTTTTTGATGAGAGGAGAAGCAGAGAGGTGGTGGAAGCATACTGAGACCGTACTGATAGACAGATTGAGATCCCCTGACTTTTGGAGGACTGATGGACCTGAAAGACCTCAATTTATCACATGGGATATGTTCGAAGAAGCCTTCAATGAGAAGTACTTTCCGTATGCTTATCGTATTGAGCAGCGTCGTCTGTTCGAACACATGGTTCAGGGACCGATGGAGACCGTGATGGAATATGAGAGACGGATGATTTCTTTATCTCGTTACTATCCAGAATTGGTACGACGTGAGGACGACAAGTGTGAGAAATTCAAGAGTGGATTGAGACAGCAGATCAGATCGAGAATTTCGATTTTGGGGAAACTGCCATACACAGAATTGGTTGACAGAGCCATGATTGCGGAAAGCGACATCAAGGTTGAGAAAGAGAATAGAGCTGCTTTTCAGGAAAGTAGGAAGAGAGGGCGAAATGAGGTTTCTGAGGGAGGACATGGTAGATATAACAGTAGACAGTATCCTCCACAGCCGAGTCACAGCGGGTTACCACCTAGAGGCACACAGAGTACACCTTTCAGAGGACAGTTTCGCAGGGGTCAGACTGAGCAGGTTCAGAGCAGAGGCCCAGTGCCATCTGTTGATCAGAGTGCTGTGAGTGTGGCGTCTCGGCCTACTGGCCCTCGTCGATGTTATAACTGTGGTCAGGAAGGTCATATTAGTATGCAATGTACCAAAGAGCAGAAGTGCTTTGTATGCCAGCAGCCTGGACATTTTGCTAGAGATTGTCGTATCGGTAGTGGATCTCGGGGAGTTGAACCGACTGTAGGACGTGGTAGAGGGACAAGTTCCTATGGTAGTCGTGGACGAGGTTCGGGTTTCACACAGAATAGAGGCAGGGGAACGTTGGGTGGATTGGATGGCGGTAGAGGACAGACATCTCAGGCTCATACTGCACCTGGTGTTGATAGAGGACGAGTCTTCGCTATGACAGAGCATGAGGCACAAGATGGTGGTACTGTATCAGGTATGGTGCGGATATCAGGTATATTCGTTCGAGCTTTATTTGATACGGGTTCTACGCATTCATTCATTGCTGCTAGTTGTATTCCTTGTCTGGATAGTGTACCGGAAACCAATAAGTTTCCTTTGATTGTGAGTCTTCCTTCGGGGAAGGACATTAGAATAGATGCGGTATTTAGGGGATTAAGTATTGAGATTGAGGCTAGACAACTACCAGTTATACTTTACCCGTTAGAAATGGAGGACTTTGGTTTGATTTTAGGAATGGATTGGTTGACTGCTCATGGAGCAGTTATTGATTGCAGCAAAAAGGAAGTAAGGTTTAAGTCAAATAGTGGAGAGTTTAAGGTGGTCAGTGATTGTAATCAGGTTGTGGTACCCATTATTTCTGCCATGTCAGCTTGTAAGATGATTAGACAGGGGTGTAGAGGCTTTTTAGCAAGTATCACTACGGTGGATAAAGAGAAATCGAGAGAAATAGCTAATATCCCGATTGTGAATGAATATCAGGATGTTTTTCCTGATGAGTTACCAAGTTTGCCGCCCAGTAGAGATCTAGAATTTACTATAGATCTAATCTCAGGTACCACTCCTATTTCGGTGGCTCCATATCGTTTGGCCCCAGCAGAAATGAAGGAGTTGAAGGAACAGTTGCAAGAGCTGTTGGATCGAGGATTTATTCGGCCTAGTGTTTCACCCTGGGGAGCACCAGTGTTGTTTGTGAAGAAGAAGGATGGCACCTTACGATTGTGTATAGATTATCGTCAGCTTAATAAGGTGACTATCAAGAATCGGTATCCGTTACCCCGAATTGACGATTTATTTGATCAACTTCAGGGAGCTTCGGTGTTTTCAAAAATTGATCTTCGATCGGGGTATCATCAGATGGGGATTCGGGATACAGATATTCCCAAGACGGCATTTCGAACGAGATATGGACACTATGAATTTTTAGTCATGCCGTTTGGACTTACTAATGCCCCTGCAGCATTCATGGATTTGATGAATAGAGTGTTCCAACCGTATCTGGATAAATTTGTTGTAGTCTTTATTGATGATATTCTTGTGTATTCGTCTTCTCAGTTCGATCATGAGCAACATCTTCGGTTGATACTTGAGATTTTGAGGAGAGAACAACTTTATGCCAAGTTCTCTAAATGTGAATTTTGGCTGGATAGAGTGATATTTTTGGGACACATCATCACAGGAGAAGGTATTTATGTTGATCCACAAAAGGTTGAAGCAGTTCTAAGATGGGAGAGACCGAGAACAGTGACAGAGATTCGAAGTTTCCTGGGGTTAGCAGGCTACTACCGTCGATTTATACAAGATTTCTCTATTATTGCTGCTCCAATGACTCAGCTGACAAGGAAGAAGATACCGTTCGTGTGGACTGATGATTGTGAGAGGAGCTTCCAAACTCTGAAAGAGAAATTAACTACTGCTCCAGTACTTACTTTACCTTCCGGGCTTGATGATTTGTGGTTTATACTGATGCATCACATCAGGGGTTAGGATGTGTATTAATGCAACATGGAAGGGTGATCGCTTATGCCTCGAGACAATTGAAGAACCATGAGAAGAATTATCCTACTCACGATTTGGAAATGGCAGCAATTGTTCACGCTTTAAAGATTTGGAGGCATTACTTATATGGTGCCAAGTGTGAGATTTTTACTGATCATAAGAGTTTGAAATACCTTCCCACTCAAAAGGAGTTGAATTTGAGACAGAGACGTTGGATGGAATTCCTTAGTGACTACGATTGCACTATTAATTATCATCCAGGGAAGGCCAATGTTGTTGCTGATGCCCTTAGTAGGAAAAATGTGGGTGAATTACAGTTTCTTAGAGTCAGACAGAAGATGTTCGAGGAGCTAGCGGAGTTACGATTGACCTTTGGGATATCTGTCGGAGCAGGTCTTCTTGCTCATATAAAGGTCCGACCTACATTGTTGGATAGACTTAAAACAGCCCAGAGCGAGGATGATCAGTGTGGGAAATGGAGAGCGGGGATTCCTAAGGGGGAAACTTCTAACTTCAGATTGAGTTCAGAGGATGTATTACTTTTGGGTGATAGAGTTGTGGTACCACATTCGGGATCGCTCAAACGGGAAATCTTGGATGAGGCCCACGATGCTCCTTATAATATGCATCCTGGGAGCACCAAGATGTATCAAAATCTGAAGAAGAATTATTGGTGGCCGGGAATGAAGAGAGATATTGCAGAGTTCGTATCTCGGTGTTTGATTTGTCAGCAGGTTAAAGCAGAACACCAACATCCAGCCGGGTTACTCCAGCCTCTACCTATACCTGAGTGGCCATGGGAGAATATTGCAATGGATTTTGTAGTTGGATTACCGAGGACACGGAAGGGTTTCGATGCAATTTGGGTGATAGTGGACCGATTATCTAAGTCTGCTCATTTTCTACCGATTCGAGTTACGTGGGGACCAGAGAGACTAGCAGAACTGTATGTGGAGCAGATTGTGCGGATACATGGAATACCTACAACGATTGTATCAGATAGAGATGCCAGATTTACTTCTCATTTTTGGCAGAGTTTCCAGAAGTCGATGGGATCGAAGATTACTTTGAGCACAGCATTCCACCCTCAGACTGACGGACAGTCAGAGCGAACTATTCAGACATTAGAGGACCTACTGAGATCATGTGTTTTGACTTTTGTTGGAGGATGGGATAGTCACCTTCATTTGATAGAGTTTGCCTACAACAACAGCTTTCAAGCAAGTATCGGTATGGCTCCATTTGAGGCATTGTATGGAAGGAGGTGCAGAACCCCTGTTTGTTGGGGGGAAGTTGGAGATAGACAGGTTCATGGCTCAGAATTGATAGATATGACGTCAGAAAGAATCAGGCTGATTCGATCTAGGCTGTTAGAGGTGCAGAGTCGACAGAAAAGTTATGCCGATCGAAGGAGGAAAGATCTTGAGTTCCAAGTGGGGGATAAAGTCTTTTTGAAAGTCTCTCCTTGGAAAGGAATTTTGAGATTTGGTCGAAAGGGAAAGCTAGCACCCCGCTATATTGGTCCTTACGAGATATTGGAGAGAGTGGGCAAGGTGGCTTATCGTCTGACATTACCACCGGAGTTAGAAAGGATTCATAATGTATTTCATGTGTCGATGCTGAAAAAGTACGTACCAGATCCTACTCACATCCTGGAGAATCAACCGGTTGAGTTGAGTGAGAATATGACTTATGAAGAAAAGCCTGTGAAGATTGTTGAACGAAAGGTCCAAGTGTTGAGATCCAGAGATTCCCCTAGTTAAGGTCTTGTGGACTAATCATCATATTCGAGAGGCAACTTGGGAATTGGAAAAGGATATGAAGGAGAAATATCCAGATCTATTTGAGGATTTAGAAATTTCGAGGACGAAATTTTTGTAAGGTGGGTAGATTGTGAGAATCGTGACAGATGTTAGCTGGCAGACACTAAAAATAATAATAATAATAATTGAGTTTTTTTTTTTTTTAACATTATAAGAGAGGAGAGAGACAGCAGATGGGGCTTACGAAATAAAATTATAATAGATAGCAGAAGCAATAATTTTATTTTCTCTCTCCTATTCCTTTCCTCTTCTTCGCCAAAACTTGTAAGCATCGCCGCTGCGTCACCGCCGACAACCTTCAGTCAAGCGCCGGACCGACGTGAAGCTGCCGCCGTCAGCTTTCCATCGCCACCGAGATCGAGTCCAACGGCCGTAGGACGCGCCTCCACGCGCCTCCAGAAGGAGACGCTACGCCGCCGGTTCTTCTGCAATTTCCGGCCGTCTCCGGTCACTTTTGACGGTCACCTCCGGCGAGTGAGCACTTTTCTGGCCGAGAGCTTTCCAACGCCAGTGGTCACTTCCTGATCCGACATCGTTTGGGTTGTTTTCCGTTTTGTAGATACCGACGATTCGGGGATATTACCGGAATTTGAGATCCGACCGTTGGATCGGCGATCCGATCGCACCAGATTGTTGCTCTCGATATTATGAGTGTTTTGGTATATATATTCACCGTAGAAAATATTTGATTTGTGGGGTCCGCTTTTTGGTGGTGGGGCCCGATCTTCGTTGTGGGGCCCGCTTGCTCCGCTGAGCGTTCTTATTAGTTCCGGAGCCGTTCATTGCTGTTTTTCTTCCCAGCTTAGTCGTTTGGAATTTCGAGCTGATAATCGTTGTTGACTTTTGCGTAAATCGAGGTAAGTACACTCTGTGGTGATTCTCTTAACATTGTTTGATGATTGATGGTTGTTGTGTGAGTCGGTATATATATAAATATAAATATAAATATAAATATGTTGGTATAATTATATATATATATATTTTGTTATATATAATTACATATTTGTGAGATATAATATTGAGATATTGAAAGCATGATAATATGAAATCATGATTGTTGAGATGAGTTTGATGGATTGGATGTGAGATGTGATTGTATTGGATGATGTGTGTTGTTGTGTTATGCAGCCGGGTTTTGTATGATAGTGGTCGGAGATGAGATGTGATGATATCAGGTGGTGGTATGAGATTATGGAAACCTTGGAGTTGTGATGAGATACTCTCCCATTGGTTTTTGATTTGATGATGGTAAACCTTGGAAGTTGATGATGGGTACACTTCCACTGGTTTGATATGGTGGGAAGCCATGAGAGTTGTGATGAGGTACTCTCTCATTGGTTTCAATCCACTATTATACTTAGCCCGGATTAGCAATCATGTTTGATGGATGTTGTATTGTTTTGGGATGATTGCATGAGATGATATATATATAACATATGTTATTTATATATATATATATATTTATATATATACACTTATATATAAACCTATTTTGTTGGTGATGTCATGTTGAGAGAATGAGTGCTTACTTGCTGAGCTTTTTAAGCTCACTCCCCTCTTCCCTAACATTTCAGGTAGTCCGTCTGCACAGTAGTAGTAGTACCAGATTTGATCCACGTGCCACAGTTGTACTTTTGGGTTGGACCAGACATTTGTGTCATCATTTGTTTTTATTTCCTTGTATTATGTTCAAAACCACAACAGTCGTGTAAACTGTTTGATTTGTAATAAGTGATGTAATATTTGTGTGCATTTGAGTGGTTGATTGTCATATAGAATGCTTGAGCTAAAGAAGTCTGCGAACCTCTTTCTAGGGTTGGGCCCGCTCTAGGGAGGGGGTCGTGACAGATTTGGTATCAGAGCCTAAGTTTATAGGTTTTGTAGACATATTGCATTAGAGGGGGTATTAACGGTGTAGCTTTTTGTTTGTAGGAAAATGTCTGGTCGTGGCCGTGGAACTGGTACTCAACGCGGGAGAGGGAGAGCTCGACGATTTGTGAGGATGTCGAGTATAGGTATTGAGAGACCCCAGATTCTGCCTGTAGATCATGTATCAGATGTAGCTTCATCTGGTATTCCACCTGTTTTTGAGATTGGTGAAGGTTCTAGACCTGCACCTCCAGTAGTTTCGGCAGCTGTTCCCACTGCTATTCCTGTAGCTACACCTGATAATGTTCCTGCAGTTGTACCTAATGTGACCTCTGCCACTCATTCAGTTCCCCCGACAGCCTCACATTTAGAAAATGTATTGGGAAGATTAATCGATGTAGTTGCACAGATGGCTACCAGAGGGCCAACAAGTAATGTACCATCAAGCAGCAGTGGTAACACAAGCAAACTGGATCAATTTCTTAATTTGAGGCCTCCACAGTTTCAGGACACGGCTGATCCCCTAGTTGCAGAGAAATGGAAGGATGACATTCAACATATATTCATAGTGTTGGATTTGACTGATCAAAAAAAGGTTAGATTTGCCATTTTTTTGATGAGAGGAGAAGCAGAGAGGTGGTGGAAGCATACTGAGACTGTACTGATAGACAGATTGAGATCCCCTGACTTTTGGAGGACTGATGGACCTGAAAGACCTCAATTTATCACATGGGATATGTTCGAAGAAGCCTTCAATGAGAAGTACTTTCCGTATGCTTATCGTATTGAGCAGCGTCGTCTGTTCGAACACATGGTTCAGGGACCGATGGAGACCGTGATGGAATATGAGAGACGGATGATTTCTTTATCTCGTTACTATCCAGAATTGGTACGACGTGAGGACGACAAGTGTGAGAAATTCAAGAGTGGATTGAGACAGCAGATCAGATCGAGAATTTCGATTTTGGGGAAACTGCCATACACAGAATTGGTTGACAGAGCCATGATTGCGGAAAGCGACATCAAGGTGAGAAAGAGAATAGAGCTGCTTTTCAGGAAAGTAGGAAGAGAGGGCGAAATGAGGTTTCTGAGGGAGGACATGGTAGATCTAACAGTAGACAGTATCCTCCACAGCCGAGTCACAGCGGGTTACCACCTAGAGGCACACAGAGTGCACCTTTCAGAGGACAGTTTCGCAAGGGTCAGACTGAGCAGGTTCAGAGCAGAGGCCCAGTGCCATCTGTTGATCAGAGTGCTGTGAGTGTGGCGTCTCGGCCTACTGGCCCTCGTCAATGTTATAACTGTGGTCAGGAAGGTCATATTAGTATGCAATGTACCAAAGAGCAGAAGTGCTTTGTATGCCAGCAGCCTGGACATTTTGCTAGAGATTGTCGTATCGGTAGTGGATCTCGGGGAGTTGAACCGACTGTAGGACGTGGTAGAGGGACAAGTTCCTATGGTAGTCGTGGACGAGGTTCGGGTTTCACACAGAATAGAGGCAGGGGAACGTTGGGTGGATTGGATGGCGTAGAGGACAGACATCTCAGGCTCATACTGCACCTGGTGTTGATAGAGGACGAGTCTTCGCTATGACAGAGCATGAGGCACAAGATGGTGGTACTGTATCAGGTATGGTGCGGATATCAGGTATATTCGTTCGAGCTTTATTTGATACGGGTTCTACGCATTCATTCATTGCTGCTAGTTGTATTCCTTGTCTGGATAGTGTACCGGAAACCAATAAGTTTCCTTTGATTGTGAGTCTTCCTTCGGGGAAGGACATTAGAATAGATGCGGTATTTAGGGGATTAAGTATTGAGATTGAGGCTAGACAACTACCAGTTATACTTTACCCGTTAGAAATGGAGGACTTTGGTTTGATTTTAGGAATGGATTGGTTGACTGCTCATGGAGCAGTTATTGATTGCAACAAAAGGAAGTAAGGTTTAAGTCAAATAGTGGAGAGTTTAAGGTGGTCAGTGATTGTAATCAGGTTGTGGTACCCATTATTTCTGCCATGTCAGCTTGTAAGATGATTAGACAGGGGTGTAGAGGCTTTTTAGCAAGTATCACTACGGTGGATAAAGAGGAATCGAGAGAAATAGCTAATATCCCGATTGTGAATGAATATCAGGATGTTTTTCCTGATGAGTTACCAAGTTTGCCGCCCAGTAGAGATCTAGAATTTACTATAGATCTAATCTCAGGTACCACTCCTATTTCGGTGGCTCCATATCGTTTGGCCCCAGCAGAAATGAAGGAGTTGAAGGAACAGTTGCAAGAGCTGTTGGATCGAGGATTTATTCGGCCTAGTGTTTCACCCTGGGGAGCACCAGTGTTGTTTGTGAAGAAGAAGGATGGCACCTTACGATTGTGTATAGATTATCGTCAGCTTAATAAGGTGACTATCAAGAATCGGTATCCGTTACCCCGAATTGACGATTTATTTGATCAACTTCAGGGAGCTTCGGTGTTTTCAAAAATTGATCTTCGATCGGGGTATCATCAGATGGGGATTCGGGATACAGATATTCCCAAGACGGCATTTCGAACGAGATATGGACACTATGAATTTTTAGTCATGCCGTTTGGACTTACTAATGCCCCTGCAGCATTCATGGATTTGATGAATAGAGTGTTCCAACCGTATCTGGATAAATTTGTTGTAGTCTTTATTGATGATATTCTTGT
This sequence comes from Zanthoxylum bungeanum, assembly GCA_019454045.1. Taxonomy (NCBI): domain Eukaryota; kingdom Viridiplantae; phylum Streptophyta; class Magnoliopsida; order Sapindales; family Rutaceae; genus Zanthoxylum; species Zanthoxylum bungeanum. The sequence goes on from SKCR01035851.1 coordinate 64,624, forward strand.
GTATTCGTCTTCTCAGTTCGATCATGAGCAACATCTTCGGTTGATACTTGATATTTGAGGAGAGAACAACTTTATGCCAAGTTCTCTAAATGTGAATTTTGGCTGGATAGAGTGATATTTTTGGGACACATCATCACAGGAGAAGGTATTTATGTTGATCCACAAAAGGTTGAAGCAGTTCTAAGATGGGAGAGACCGAGAACAGTGACAGAGATTCGAAGTTTCCTGGGGTTAGCAGGCTACTACCGTCGATTTATACAAGATTTCTCTATTATTGCTGCTCCAATGACTCAGCTAACAAGGAAGAAAATACCGTTCGTGTGGACTGATGATTGTGAGAGGAGCTTCCAAACTCTGAAAGAGAAATTAACTACTGCTCCAGTACTTACTTTACCTTCCGGGCTTGATGAATTTGTGGTTTATACTGATGCATCACATCAGGGGTTAGGATGTGTATTAATGCAACATGGAAGGGTGATCGCTTATGCCTCGAGACAATTGAAGAACCATGAGAAGAATCATCCTACTCACGATTTGGAAATGGCAGCAATTGTTCACGCTTTAAAGATTTGGAGGCATTACTTATATGGTGCCAAGTGTGAGATTTTTACTGATCATAAGAGTTTGAAATACCTTCCCACTCAAAAGGAGTTGAATTTGAGACAGAGACGTTGGATGGAATTCCTTAGTGACTACGATTGCACTATTAATTATCATCCAGGGAAGGCCAATGTTGTTGCTGATGCCCTTAGTAGGAAAAATGGGGTGAATTACAGTTTCTTAGAGTCAGACAGAAGATGTTGAGGAGCTAGCGAGGAGTTACGATTGACCTTTGGGATATCTGTCGGAGCAGGTCTTCTTGCTCATATAAAGGTCCGACCTACATTGTTGGATAGACTTAAAACAGCCAGCAGAGCGAGGATGATCAGTGTGGGAAATGGAGAGCGGGGATTCCTAAGGGGGAAACTTCTAACTTCAGATTGAGTTCAGAGGATGTATTACTTTTGGGTGATAGAGTTGTGGTACCACATTCGGGATCGCTCAAACGGGAAATCTTGGATGAGGCCCACGATGCTCCTTATAATATGCATCCTGGGAGCACCAAGATGTATCAAAATCTGAAGAAGAATTATTGGTGGCCGGGAATGGAGAGAGATATTGCAGAGTTCGTATCTCGGTGTTTGCTTTTGTCAGCAGGTTAAAGCAGAACACCAACATCCAGCCGGGTTACTCCAGCCTCTACCTATACCTGAGTGGCCATGGGAGAATATTGCAATGAATTTTGTAGTTGGATTACCGAGGACACGGAAGGGTTTCGATGCAATTTGGGTGATAGTGGACCGATTATCTAAGTCTGCTCATTTTCTACCGATTCGAGTTACGTGGGGACCAGAGAGACTAGCAGAACTGTATGTGGAGCAGATTGTGCGGATACATGGAATACCTACAACGATTGTATCAGATAGAGAGATGCCAGATTTACTTCTCATTTTTGGCAGAGTTTCCAGAAGTCGATGGGATCGAAGATTACTTTGAGCACAGCATTCCCCTCAGACTGACGGACAGTCAGAGCGAACTATTCAGACATTAGAGGACCTACTGAGATCATGTGTTTTGACTTTTGTTGGAGGATGGGATAGTCACCTTCATTTGATAGAGTTTGCCTACAACAACAGCTTTCAAGCAAGTATCGGTATGGCTCCATTTGAGGCATTGTATGGAAGGAGGTGGCAGAACCCCTGTTTGTTGGGGGGAAGTTGGAGATTGACAGGTTCATGGCTCAGAATTGATAGATATGACGTCAGAAAGAATCAGGCTGATTCGATCTAGGCTGTTAGAGGTGCAGAGTCGACAGAAAAGTTATGCCGATCGAAGGAGGAAAGATCTTGAGTTCCAAGTGGGGGATAAAGTCTTTTTGAAAGTCTCTCCTTGGAAAGGAATTTTGAGATTTGGTCGAAAGGGAAAGCTAGCCCCGCTATATTGGTCCTTACGAGATATTGGAGAGAGTGGGCAAGGTGGCTTATCGTCTGACATTACCACCGGAGTTAGAAAGGATTCATAATGTATTTCATGTGTCGATGCTGAAAAAGTACGTACCAGATCCTACTCACATCCTGGAGAATCAACCGGTCGAGTTGAGTGAGAATATGACTTATGAAGAAAAGCCTGTGAAGATTGTTGAACGAAAGGTCCAAGTGTTGAGATCCAGAGAGATTCCCCTAGTTAAGGTCTTGTGGACTAATCATCATATTCGAGAGGCAACTTGGGAATTGGAAAAGGATATGAAGGAGAAATATCCAGATCTATTTGAGGATTTAGAAATTTCGAGGACGAAATTTTTGTAAGGTGGGTAGATTGTGAGAATCGTGACAGATGTTTAGCTGGCAGACACTAAATAATAATAATAATAATAATTGAGTTTTGTTTTTTTTTTAACATTATAAGAGAGAGAGAGAGACAGCAGATGGGGCTTACGAAATAAAATTATAATAGATAGCAGAAGCAATAATTTTATTTTTCTCTCTCCTACTTTCCTCTTTTTCGCCAAAACTTGTAAGCATCGCCGCTGCTCATCACCGCCGACACCTTCAGTCACGCGCCGGACCGTGTGAAGCTGCCGCCGTCAGCTTTCCATCGCCACCGAGATCGAGTCCAACGGCCGTAGGACGCGCCTCCACGCGCCTCCAGAAGGAGACGCTACGCCGCCGGTTCTTCTGCAATTTCCGGCCGTCTCCGGTCACTTTTGACGGTCCACCTCCGGCGAGTGAGCACTTTTCTGGCCGAGAGCTTTCCAACGCCAGTGGTCACTTCCTGATCCGACATCGTTTGGGTTGTTTTCCGTTTTGTAGATACCGACGATTCGGGGATATTACCGGAATTTGAGATCCGACCGTTGGATCGGATCCGATCGCACCAGATTGTTGCTCTCGATATTATGAATGTTTTTGGTATATATATTCACCGTAGAAAATATTTGATTTGTGGGGTCCGCTTTTGGTGTTGGGGCCCGATCTCGGTGGGGCCCGCTTGCTCCGCTGAGCGTTCTTATTAGTTCCGGAGCCGTTCATTGCTGTTTTTCTTCCCAGCTTAGTCGTTTGGAATTTTGAGCTGATAATCGTTTTGACCTTTTGCGTAAATCGAGGTAAGTACACTCTGTGGTGATTCTCTTAACATATTGTTTGATGATTGATGGTTGTTGTGTGAGTCGGTATTATATATATATATATATATAAATATGTTGGTTTATATTATATATATATATTTTGTTATATATATAATTACATATTTGTGAGATATTAATATGAGTATTGAAAGCATGATAATATGAAATCATGATGTGAGATGAGTTTGATGGATTGGATGTGAGATGTGATTGTATTGGATGATGTGTGTTGTTGTGTTATGCAGCCGGGTTTTGTATGATAGTGGTCGGAGATGAGATGATGTGATGATACATCAGGTGGTATGAGATTATGGAAACCTTAGAGTTGTGATGAGATACTCTCCCATTGGTTTTTGATTTGATGGTAACCTTGGAAGTTGTGATGAGGTACACTTCCACTGTTTGATGATATGGGGGAAGCCATGAGAGTTGTGTGTGATGAGGTACTCTCTCATTGGTTTCAATCCACTATTATACTTAGCCCGGATTAGCAATATGTTTGATGGATGTTGTATTGTTTTGGGATGATTGCATGAGATGATATATATATAACATATGTTATTTTTATATATATATATTTATATATATATACTTATATATAAACCTATTTTGTTTGTGAGGTCATGTTGAGAGAATGAGTGCTTACTGCTGAGCTTTTTAAGCTCACTCCCCTTTTCCCTAACATTTCAGGTAGTCCGTCTGCACAGTAGTAGCAGTACCAGATTTGATCCACGTGCCACAGTTGTACTTTTGGGTTGGACCAGACATTTGTGTCATCATTTGTTTTTATTTCCTTGTATTATGTTCAAAACCACAACAGTCGTGTAAACTGTTTGGATTTGAAATAAGTGATGTAATATTTGTGTGCATTTGAGTGGTTGATTGTCATATAGAATGCTTGAGCTAAAGAAGTCTCCGAACCTCTTTCTAGGGTTGGGCCCGCTCTAGGGAGGGGGTCGTGACACCGAGTCACATAAACCTGACCCGTCAATTCGGGCCACGTCACGAATTTAGTTAAAAATATCAAGTTTGACCCGACTCGAGTTTTATTAAGTTTATTTTTATGCAGTTTTGTAATTTATTAAGTTTATTTTTATGTAATTATGTAATTTGTCTTGTACAAATGTGCAAGTTAACAACTTTTTTGTTGGTCCTTTAATGTCCATGCTAGCATAGTAAAGATCTTCTAATTTCACAAAGACATAAACCTAATAACAATAAAATAAAATAATTAAAAAACAAGTATTGGATTAGTTAATAATACAAAAGTAAATTGCAAAAATAAATAATAGAAATTAAACTAATAGGATAAATTTAAAGGAGAAACTTGCATAATTCTCATCTGCCATGAGTTACAAAGTTGATAGCTAATACTTATGTTACAGAGGCTAATGCAATAGATCTAAACTCAACTGTAACCGTTTGCAAAAGAATAAATTAGAAGCAGTTACAGTTCAAACCCAGTACCATTTTGATATTAATCCAATAATTTCTCATTTGAGCTGCACTCTTGTATCATTAATTGTGTACTATTTCAAAACATTCATCGCATATTATTCTTACCGACCCGACCCGACCCGCAGTAATCGGACCCGTAGCAGGTTACTCTTCCAAATTTTGGATTTCGGATATTCCTATTCGCATAATCCAACCTGATCAGGTTTAAGAAATTTTTTTAAAAATAAAAAAAAAAAAATTGACCCGATTCGACCCGTGAACATCCTCTGTAACAAATTGAATTAATGGCCGGGAAATTAAAGAAATAAATAATGCAGGCCGCCGTAAATACACAAACAAGAGTTGACGGAGCTTTCAAACATAAAGCTACAAACCAGCCAAGCTAACTAATCAAAACGCAATGGTTTTGCAAATAGCCTGTTTTGGATGAATAATTCCCTCTTGGTGGATTCGTATAGGAATTAAAAATCTTTGGAATCCGTTTAGAGAGTCATGTATAAAAAGCCAATGAAACTTGCATCTAATTATCAGGGGTTATCGGCTGTGGACAAACGAGAACTTGAACTATGTGTTGTGATTCTCTGATCACTTTAGAGTGTGTTTGAGGAAAAATCGAAACCTTTCTATTACTTACAAGAATAGAAATACAAGTATTACAACTTTAAAAAAAAACCTCACTCTACACTCTCTTTACAAGTTTTGGGATGATTTTCACTCACTGCAAGTGCCTGTATTTATAGGCAAGGCTTGCACACAATTGTCAACAAGACAACAGTAAATCCCTGATTTTGTGGCAGATTTCATGGCAACACTGAAAGTTTGTTTGGCTGTTTCCACCAAAATCAACTCCACCGAAAGTTGATGTGCATGGTTTGTTTTCTTCATGCATGGCAGCTTCCTGGCAGTGGCTTGCAGCTGGAAGCCTTCTGGACATGGTGGGAAACTTGCATGCTTGATGCAAAGCTGGATATTACAATTCTCCCTCTCCAGCTGCATCCGAAACAATTGTCATCTGACAGCGATCCCGGCTATGTCTCTACACAGCTCTAGCTTGTCTCGGTAACCACTTTCGTTAACATGTCGGCTGGATTCTCATATGTATGGATCTTTACTAGTCTCAGCAGTTGTTGATCCATCACCTCGCGTATCCAATGATAGCGAATATCGATGTGCTTCGTCCGGGAATGATACATTGAGTTTTTGCTCAAGTCCAGGGCATTTTGACTATACAATGTATCTTTTATTCTGTCTGCTTGATCCCTAACTCTTGGAGAAAACGCTTTAACCACAACATTTCTTTTCCTGCCTCAGCTATAGCAATATACTCAGCTTCTGTTGTGGATAATGCAATACACCTATGCAATCTTGACTGCCATGACACGGCTCTCCCTGTAAAAGTGTAGATGAATCCTGATGTAGATTTCCTACCATCAAGATCTTATGCCATATCTAAATTATAGCCTTCCAAGATTGGATCAACTTCCCCGTAGCACAGCTGAAACTTCGATGTACCATTGAGGTACCTGAGAATCCATTTGACTGCGTCCCAGTGTTGCTTTCTAGGATTAGAGAGAAAACAACTCACTACACCCACTGCGTGTGCAATATCTGGCCTGGTACATACCATTGCATACATAAGGCTTCCAACAACTGAGGAATATGGTATCAATGACATCTCCTCTATCTTTTTCTTGGATGAGGGGCATGAACTCTTGCTCAGTTTGAAATGGTGCGCTAGCGGAATGCTGACTAGTTTGGCTTTCTGTATATCCAATCTTCTGATTATCTGTTCAATATACCTCTCATGTGAAAGACACAACTTCTTATTCTGTCTGTCACGAACAATCTCCATTTCCAAAATCTGTTGAGCTGGTCCTAAGGCTTTCATGTCAAATGACTTAGAGAGTTCTTTTTTCACCTGGCTGATCTTCGCTGCTTCTTGTCCAACAATCAACATGTCGTCAACATATAGTAGAAGAGCAACGAATTTTCCATCTGGAAACCTCTGGATGTATACACACTGATCTGTTGCAGTTCTTTTGTATCTTTAACCCACCATGAATGAGTCAAACTTATTGTACCACTATCTCGGTGCTTGTTTGAGACCATACAAGCTCTTTTTCAGCTTGCAAACAAGGTTTTCTTTTCCTGAAACCTTGAATCCTTCTGGCTGCTCCATATAGATTTATTCATTCAGATCACCATAAAGAAATTCTGTTTTGACATTCATCTGTTCAACTCCAAGTTCAAACTGGCTACCAATCCTAGGATGACTCGGATTGAGGCCCTTTTAACCACTGGTGAAAAAAATTTCATCAAAGTCAATTCATTTTTTCTGTAGGAATCATTTGAATACTAGCCGAGCTTTGTGTTTTACCACATTTCCGCTGCCATCTTTCTTGAGCTTCAACACCCATTTGTTTTTCAGTGCCTTCATTCCATGTAGGAGCTTGACTATCTCATAAGTGTTATTTTCTGCAGAGATTCCATTTCATCCTGCATTGCGTGCATCCATTTGTCTTTGTCTTTATAAGATACAGATTCGTTGAAGGTTTCTGGCTCCCTCTCGTCACTAAGCAGAATGCATTCAGATCCTGAGTATTTGGATGATGGAATCCGGCCTCGCTCAGATCTTCGTATTGGAGGTTCACTGGTTTCTAGCTGCCTGTTGTCATCCTAATATGTGGATGATCCTGTAGCCTCTGATGGAGTAGGCTGCAGCTCCCCCTGCTCAACACCACATTCCTCCTCTGATTCTGCTTTTGGTATGTCTTACACCCCATCATCATCTGTGGCCACTCGTGTTGATGCTGAGGTTGTATCTGGATTTGCAACAGCTTTATTGGTATTAGAAGACATCTTGGGCTTTTCAATGTCTTATATTATTTGGTATTCAAGAAACACTACATCCCTGCTTCTGATGACCTTCATTTCCTTCGGGTCCCAATCCTGTATCCAAATTTCTCATCTCCATAACCTATGAAGATGCATGGAGTAGTCCTTGCATCGAGCTTATGTCTGAGTTTCTTGGATACATATGTAAATGCTAAAGAAGCGAATGTTCTAAGGTGAAAATATGAGGGATTCTTACCGGACCACACTTTCTCCGGAATTTCAAAGTTCAACGGAACTGATGGTGATCTGTTGATCATGTAGCAGGTGGCACGAATAGCTTCTCCCGAGAATGGCTTTGGCAGCTTAGCCATGCTGATCATGTTTCTGACTTTTTCCATAATGGTGCGGTTCATCCTTTCAGCGGCACCATTGTGTTGTGGGGTGCGTGGAACAGTCCTCTCGTGTCGAATGCCGTGGCTTCCACAGTAGGCATCGAACTATCTGGAAGTGTATTCACCTTCATTGTCTGTGTGAAGACACTTCAGTTTCTTTCCTGTTTCATGCTTGACAATAGCATGAAACAATTTGAAATAGTCGAGGACCCGATCCTTTGATTTCAGAAAATACACCCATACTTTCCGAGAAGCATCGTCAATAAAAGTCAGAAAATATTTATTACCGCCTAGTGAATTTACCTCCAATAGACCATAAACATCGGAGTAAACCAGACTGAGTAACTCTGATTTTCTTATAGAATTGAAATTGAAAGAGACTTTGTGTTGCTTACCGAAAATACAGTCATTGCAAGGATCCAGAGCAGCATTTTTGGAGATAGATATTAGATCATTCTTTGTCAAGGTAGAAAACCCCCTTTCACTCATGTGACCGAGTCTCTGGTACCACATATTTTGAGAAGCCTCTGATTTAGCTACATTGAGGATTTCTGCACAAATCTTCACATTAGTCTTTTATAGGATTCCACAAATATGTCACCGGGCGATGACTATGGCACATTTTATCATTCTCTAAGTGCCATTGTTGAAGTGGCTATTATAACCCTGATTTTCAAGGGCTACCCCCGAGAGTAAGTTAAGCCGAAGTTCTGGAACATGTCTTACCTCTTTCAGGGTTATCATATACCTTGCATTTGTTCGTAACTGTATTTCACCAATTCCCAATATCTGAGAAGAACTGGTATTTCCCATATTCACTGCTCCAAAGTCTCCCGCTTTGTATATTGTGAAGAAATCCCTGTGAGGAGTGACGTGGTAGGATGCTGCAATATCCACCACCCACTTGACATCCTGAGTTGTGGTGTGAAGGCATGCTTCTTCCTGGGCGGAGCATATAGCTACTTCTCCTGTAACTACTAGTGTCTCCGCATCATTCTTCTTCGGTTGGTTATTGCCTTGTCCCTGCTCTCGTTGCAGTTTCCCGCAATTCTTCTTTAGGTGGCCTTCTATGCCACAGTGGAAGCACTTGTATGTGGGCTTTCTTCCGTCCTTGGATTTGCCTCTGCCTTGATTTTCTCCGGTTGTCTTCCTCGATGCTCCGAGACAATGGCTTATATTTGATCTGAGCCCACGTCTTTTCTTCTGGCTTTTTCATTTGACTGGGCATCTTTTACCATAGGCATGGTAAGTTTACCTCATGGAGCTGAATTGCTGAGAGTAACCACCAGTGTCTCCCAGCTATCAGGAAGAGAATTGAGTAGTAAGAGGGCTTGAACTTCATCTTCCAGTTGCATGTCTACTGCAGATAACTGGTTCACCAGGCTTTGGAACTCGTTGGTGTGTTCTGCAATGGAAGTTCCACTTCGTAGCTTCAGGTTCACCAAACGCCTAATGATTAAGGCTTTATTCCGAGCTGTTTTGGCCTGGAACATGTCTTCTAGCTTTATCCATATTTCGTAAGCATCTGTATCATGTGCTACATGGTGGAAGACACTGTGACCAATCCACTGTATAATCTGACCCAGAGTTCTGTTATTGAGTTTATTAAAGTCATACTCTTTAACAGATTATGGTCTCACTCCATTCACCTCGATAACATCAAAAAAGTCTTTACAGTATAAATAATCTATCATCCGAGGTCTCCAGAGAGAGTAATCAGTTATTGTAAACTTGATCATTGCACCAGAAGGGGAATCTTCCATTTTCATTTTAAGTTTTAGAGTTTAAAATAAAAATAGGTTAAAATTGGGGCGGAATTTCACAAATCAGAGGTTATCGTTTCGTCCGGAACGGTCAATAATGGTGGATTAGACACTTTGTTGGTCCAAATTCGACTCATGGATTGATTTATAAATTTCTAAAACTTCTAGGGCTAAACTGTAAATTTCAAGGACTTCAGGGGCTCAATAAAATTTACCAGGATTGCGACGTGGATGACACGTGGCAGTGCTGACGTGGAAAATGTGGGACCGCTTGTTGACGTGGCTGACACATGGCGCTGACATGGCGGATGACGTGTTGCTGATGTGGTTGGTTTACGTGGCAGGTAGGCTGGCGTGGCGCTGACGTGGCGCCATGTAATCATCTTCTTCCTTGGATCAGCGCGTGGGCGCATGAACGAGACTGGTCTCCACTCACCGGCGTGTGCGGTATCCTCGGATCTCCATTTGATCACTGGAAAATACCACCGAACTTGTCTCGATGTGAACTAGTTGATGGTATGCTCAAAATTGATTTTTGACAACTTTCGTCGGAACCGATTTTCCGAACCGACGCTCTGTTTCTGAGTTTTGGGATCCCTTCATATAACCTTAGCTACTGATACCACTTGTTGTGATTCTCTGATCACTCTAGAGTGTGTTTGAGGAAAAACCGAAACCCTTCTATTACTTACAAGAATAGAAATAAAAGTATTACAACTTAAAAAAAAACCTCACTCTACACTCTCTCTTTACAATTTTGGGGATGATTTTGACTCACTGCAAGTGCCTGTATTTATAGGCAAGGCTTGCACACAATTGTCAACAAGACAACAGTAAATCCCTGATTTTGTGGCAGATTTCATGGCAACACCGAAAGTTTGTTTGACTGTTTCCACCAAAATCAACTCCACCGAAAGTTGATGTGCATGGTTTGTTTTCTTCATGCATGGAAGCTTCATGGCAGTGGCTTGCAGCTGGAAGCCTTCTGATCATGGTGGGCAACTTGCATGCTTGATGCAAAGCTGGATATTACACTATGGTCATAACTTGGGGTTGAAGGGATATATAGTGAGGTTCTACCTTGAGTGCTTAGTTTTTATCGAGTAAACTGTTGTTCAAACCCCACAAATTGTATATTGTAGGAAGATATCTTACGCTTCTGTTATGCTCACATTTTTTGTATTGCAAATTATGGGTAGTACTTACTCTTAAAAGTCGGTTCGTAAGGAGAAGAAGTTCATGAACGCATTAGTCAATCTCATACTTAGCTAATGTGAGACAAATAAATCATAATATTTCACTATGTTCAGCTAAACATTGTAATATCGACACCTCTACATCGTACGATTGTATTTGGGAGTTACGCCGCACTATTACAAGTGGGAGATATGGAGTTGGCTCTGATACCACTTGTTACAAACTCATAGATATAACTCATCTATAATTCTGTAAAACCCACTTATTAGGAGAGGGAGTCCATGGACTTCTAAAACACTAGTTAATCTCATAATTAGTCAATGTGAGACAAATAGATTATAACATCTTGTGATATTAGTAAAATTATAATATAACATTAGGAAAAAGAAAACACATATAGGTTAAAATTCTACACAAATGAACTTCGAAAAACTTTGGCTATACATAAAGATGGTGGCTACTAAACCACCACCGTCACTCGAGGCTCGAGTCTGTAACAATTAACGAGTTAATAAAAAATGTAAAAAAAAAAAAAAAAAACATTGAAATACTTCAGTTTATTAGTCGCAAACAATACTTCAAATTTCAAAAGCTAATTACAAGTAAGAGAAGATTAACAAGCATAAACAGCACACATTCAAATCTTCAATGCTAGCACAAGCTAAATTAAAAAGTAACATACTCTACACAATTAACAAAACTCTGCTAGAGTTCGACCTTTTATTTTTACAAAGTCAACAAATTTAGAGAAATTATCTTTAAATTTTGTTCAAGATTCACCAATTCTTTTCCTCAAATCAAAAGCACTAAAATAAATAGAGGCCATGTCCTCTAAGGCCGTGCAACCGGAGCTGAATGAGGAGACGGCGGGGTAGGTGTAAAAGTATCTCTTCCCTCAGCCAAAATGAAGCTGTATGATTGCTGATTCTCTTCGTTACTCTTCATATATAACACTATCTCTTCCTTCATTTCCAAACCTGCTAGATGGAGAGAACATATTTTAGCTATAAAATATAATGTATACTTCAAAAAAAAAATAGACAAGATACTATGTTTGATTTAATATCGGAAAAGATATCCCTAAGAGGTGTGACTTGACGACAAATGATTTGGGACTTGGTTGGAAGATTCCGAGTTCGAGTCCATGATGTGCATTTCTTGTAAGAACCTGTGCAGTCGGAATTTTACATGTTCCACTTAAGCTCAGGTCGGGTGATTTGATGGTAGAATTTCTAACGTTTCCAAAAAACAATATATCGGAAAAGATAAATTATAAACGACATCATTTTCAATTTGTCTTTTCAGACATGAAATCAGGCATAATTTTCTATAGCAAACTAGCATTGCTTAAATTTGGAACAAAACATGAAACCATGCATGGTGTAATATTTGGTGTAACCATAGTATCTATGATCAAAATTTAAATTTTCTAGGAGTTGAAATCATTTCTAAATGAACAAAACATGAGCTTAGGCATACATCACCTTTGAGTAATCGATGTGATTTTGTCGTTGAGCACGTATATAATCCATGCAGCAGAATCATAATCAGAGCAAAGAATGCGATGGCGGAGAGTTTCTTCATTATTAATATAACTTAATGAGTAAATAGCTAGCTAGCTAGTTTTATTTGAACGACTCCTCAGCACGTTTATCTTTATATAGCTAGTAGAATTTTGTATCATGCACAAGAAGACATGCCAATTTTTTTCTTCTTATTTTTGTGTTTTTAATTGTTATTTTTTATTAATCAACAACTATATAAAACTGAAGTACAGCCCAAATGAAACAAAAGTCAGAATTTCGATGATGGCATGATGCTTTATCACTATCTGACTTTTGAATTATGGATACTGTATATGGCCACGAGGATAATACTCTTATTTTTCTATTCAGTTGCTTTTCTGTATTATGGGCATGGAAAATCAAAAAAGATCTTTTTTCTTCTGCTTTCAGCCTCGTTGAAAATGAGGATTGGCAATACTAATTGGCTCTTTAATTTTAATGTATTTTTTTATACCGAATTAAAAATAGTTTTTATTTATTGGGTTTCTTATACCTTTTTAATACCCTATTTAATCCTATTGTTTAAACTGTAATGAAAAAAGCACATTAATATATATATATATATATATATAGATGGGGATGAGAGAAACCATATGTACTATAAAGCAACATTATTTATATTCTTATTTGCATTCAAGTGACCGCTAGCTCAAAGAGAACTCATGAGCAGCCAAGATTATCTTGGTGTGTAATTGTAAAAGCGCACAGTGTTGAAAGGCAATTTCTCAATTTGCTTCAAATTGATTAACGGGCACTGTACAAACTTGTAAAATTAGGTTTTTATTTTTTTTTTTTTTATAATTAAAAAAGCTATTAAGGGGAAAAAAAAAACCTCAATTGTGAAAATAATTTCTAAAAATAATGAAAGTGCCATTCTCTCTCTTAATCACATGCTCTTTTTGTAACATCCCCTCTAAGAGATACTACCAGCAGAGAATAGACCATACTATCCCATGAGCCTCTGACCTTCTGACTCTGCTCAACACTACTAATCTTATCACATACATAAACTCATGCATAGGGACCATTGCCCAACTTGATAACATGGAATGCATCTCAAATACTCAAACTATCTACTCAATAGTACTTCATATTACAATTATGATAATGAACATATCTAACACAATAATGATGAGCGAAAAATATATCATTATTTACCGCCCATTTTACTTAATATTTTGTATAGTTTCTCGAGTTTTATGCACATTTTGATGTGTTTTAGTTTATTCTGCAGATAAAATAAAATCGGGACTTAATGGAATCAATCAGGACAAAATGTGGGACAAATAAGGGCAAAAAATGGACTTGACATTTTGATTTTGGAGATTGGAAACTTGAAATGGCGTTCTAACGAAGTACAATTTCAGAAATTCCAACTTTGCGCAATTGTCGTATTTTTTCCATAACGTTTTACTCCGATATCGGATTGAGGTGATTCAAGTTCAAGATTAAAGAAGACTCAAAGATCTACAACTTTGAAGTTCATAATAATTTCGATTTCTGAAGTTTCCATGACCGCAATTGATAAAACATTTGGAAGTGTGTTATGTGTAATTATTTAAGTAATTTTCAAAATAAAAAAATTAAAAAATTAAAAATGGTGGAGGATTTAGTGCCATGTTTGGTGCCATGTTTGGTGGAGCAATTAGTGGAGAAATTGGTGGAAGCCTTTAGATTTTCTTATAAATACCAAGCTAAACTTTGTAAATTTTTCATGCTTTCTTTCGAGGAATTTCTCCATGAAAACCTAAAGCAAAGTGTCATGTATATTTATTTAAGTTTTCTTGTATTTTCTTTTTATTTAATGAATAAAATTTTGTATATTTTCATTTACAGCATGAGCAGGTAAATCTCATTCCGCTGGGGTGAAAAGTTGAGACTTTTAATATAATAAATTAAATTAATCTCCCTTATTTTAATTAAAATTTGGATTAATTAGTTACCGCCTATATGGTCGATTTAGGTGACAACCTTATTTACCGCCTATATGGTTGGTTTTACATTTCAGACGTAGTTTCCGCCTATATGGTTGATTTAGGTAATAACCTTGTTACCGCCTATATGGTTGGTTGGATTTAATTGAGACAAATAGAATTACTGCCTTTATGGTCTGGTTAAATATAATTAAATTGGTAAACATTGACAATAAGGGAGATTTCTAATTTTCAAATATTAAAAGTGGATTTTCTAACCCCCAACATTTTCTTTCATTATTGTAATTTTACTTTTATTTATCTCCAAGTTATATTTTATGATGTTTTGTTTATTTAAGTGTTTAGTAATCATAAGTATGTTTTGAAACTAAACATATTATCTGGGGTTGTGATGAATTTCAATATCACTGGTTTATAAGGGGTTATTTTGTATCTTGGATAATATAAAGGTTCATTTATGAAGTTTTAAGTTTAATGCTTCTTGTTAACTGGCCATTAATAAGATTGATCTGGTAAACTTAAAATAAACTTGACAGAGGAATTTTAGGTTTCGGCCTTAGAATTAATAACTCACGATCTCCCTTAAGGATTAGATACCCCTTAATAGATTTCCTTCTAAGATAGACATATACCTGTCGGGCGGGGGTAGCCATAATTGGAACTTAATCTTAATGAATTCAGGTTACTTGATTAACATAGACATATGATTAATTAGGTTACACTGGGTATTTACATCTGACCATTGACAGAGGCTTTTGCATAATTTCGTGTTCCAAGTTATAAACTAATATATTGCACAAACATGAGATAACCACTTCATCTTTAAAAGATATTGAAGAAGGATTCACAATCCTAGATTGTTTAATAATATTGAATTTTCCTTTAATTTACATTCATACTATTTTATTTACTTGTTTTAGTTTAAAATCACCATCCAATCAACAACAAATCTATTAGATACTCGTAAACATTTGGCTTAATAAATTATAGCTTAGGTATTAAGTCCTCGTGGGATCGATACTTTTTATACTACTTGAGCGATACGTGCGCTTGCGTTATACGTGTGTGATCACGCCAATCAAATAACATACACAATCTCTATTATACAACATGTACGATGCATGACTTTACTTAGAGTTTGATTGTAATGCAGCTCCGACTCGACCTGGTGGACTTAAACACTCTAGTGACTGCCAGCAGTAGCCATCCTCTCGAGATCGTCTTCCGGATATGCCTGCAAAATAAAGAAACTAGGAATGAGGAGGGGTTAGATCGTTTGAACGATCTAATAAGTGGACAGTTAAAATAGGAAGTTAATTTTTTTTTTGTAAATCCAAGGTTCAAAAACCAAATCAATCATCTCAAATCATCATTTCTGAAATCTCTTTCATTATCAGAAAATAATTTTCTTTCTAGAAAAATTTCTGAAAATTCCTTTTGGTTTGTAAATCTTTGAAATTCTCAAAAAAAAGGTTTCTTATGAAAACTCTTTCTTAAAACTATATTTCTGTAAGTTTGTCTCTGAAAATCCGTTTCTAAAAATCTGTTTCTGAAAAATCTATATCTGAATGTCTGTTGAAAACCTGACGCATGGGGGCATTACATATCGCCGTCCCCCCATACGCCTAACTAGTGGTCTCGGGGGATTACATATCGCCGTCCCCCAAGTCACTTAACTAGAGCCAGAAGTGCTGATCCATACTACTACCTGACCCTGAAACTAGGGTCTAAGGGTATTATCTATCGCCGTCCCCCTAGCCTTGAATCTAGAATTTGGGGGAGTTACGCATCGTCGTCCTCCTAGTCCTGCTCTACATGTGCATATGTTATCTGTCAATTTCATAAGTCACAACCTGAGATGGGTTTTTTCCTCATACCTCCAAAAATCATAAAATCATGCTTTGAAAACATCTTTTTCTAAATCATGGCTCAAACATTCTAATTTATGAAATAACTGAAAATTATCTTGGCTAAAGCCCTAAAATATTTTAAAACTAAGTCTTGAGGCAAAAGAAATAAGTAGAAATTATTTGAGGAAAATGGTACACTCACTGATTTTAGGATTTGCTGATATTATTTCGCTTCTCGAAGAATGTTGTGGCTTTTGCGATGATCTATAATCGAGAAACTTAATTAGAATATAAGGTATGAAATATGTTTCGAGGTTAGACTTGTTGGACAGTTATGACCCATAACATCACTATTTGTACAGATCATGGTGTTGTTGTACAAATTAACCATGTGACAAAGGAAATTGCTCTTTTATCATTTGTAATTAGATTACCAAGATGTATAAATGATAGAAGGTCCATATGATTAGTTCCAGATTGAGATGATATGAGACAGTATCAATCCACGAAGGTTTAATCATTAAATATCCCTAGTCATAGTATTATCGAGATTGGACATCGATAATGCGGAATAGACTAGTATTACACTTGTACGTGTTGTGGGAGCATAACAACATAGTTCTCATATATTTGGGTATATGATACTCATGCAAGTGTAATAGGAGGTTGTGTTTACCGATGGTACGGGAATAGCTTCGCTCTGGATAGACCCCTCAGAATTCCATTGGTAGTATGACTATGTGTCTATGGAAGTCCGAATCAGGGTAGGTATATTTTGTCTTAACTTGAGACTTGCACTGCTAATACTTGCGACAATCAATATACTTTGGTTTTGGTCGTTCAGGGCTTTAACTGGTTTTGTGTACGTCTCTTCTGGGTATATTGATAATCGTAGTGTATTGGGTATGATGTCAAGACGGAAGTATCACTCCATTCATAGTGGAGATGATGATTACGTAGGATACAAAACTGGTTCTCTTATATGTTGCAGCTATCAGGATATTATTACTAGGTCAAGTTTATCCGATTATAGAGACTAGTTACCAGAAATCTGATATATGCTTCGTACGGGACAGACACATTCCAATCCCAGGCCTTGCACGTGACATCCGATGCTGGATCGAAATACGTAATACTGCGTATACTACGCCTGATATAGATCACATATTCCAGTGAGAATATTTCTGGAGAATTGGGTAGGCACAGTGCTTTGCTAGAAGCCAACAATATCTTGTAAATCGGTAAAAACGTAGTACTAGGTACGTACATGTTCGGATAGTCCGACGACCAGATTTACTGCCAACATATCCGGGAATCTCATGGGTCGCTTCCCGAAGATTCACCGATGACGTATGACTCGTACTTTATTAATCTGGGATTAATTAAAAGAGAGAGAAAATTAATCTGTCATTAATTACGGAGATATTTTATCTGGGATAAAATATTATTTAAAGAGAGAGAACAATTAATTTGGAATTAATCGATAGAATAATATATTCGATATATTATACGAAATTTTATTTCTACGCGGAATTGAAATTAGATTTTATATCGGGCAAACGAGTTAATTTAGAATTAATTAGTTAGCGGCGTGAATAGTAATTTTGCTAGGCATAATTATTTAATTACGTCGCAACGAAAAATTTGTTAATTCAGAATTAGCGAACCCGAGCCTGAGAGTGTTTACGGGCGCACTCACATTTCGAATTTAAGTGTGGCCCACAAGTCATATCAAGCGTCAAACCACTAGTCACATCAAGCATCAAATCACTTGTCACTTTGAGTGATGTGATTCTAGTCACTTTGAGTGATTGACAACCAATCACTATTCATTGATTGATGTAAGTGGTTGTATGGCTTTATTACTTGTACTTTTGGAATTTGAATTTTGGGGATTAGGTTTTTGAAAACCAAATACACAAACTAATCTCATCTTCCTCACTTATTCTCTCTCTCTCTCGGCCAAAGGAGCCAAAATCTTTCTCTCCCATTTTTCTTGGCAAGGCCGAGAATTACAAGAAGTAAATGGAAAATTTTGTGGCAAAAATTCCTAAGTGCTAGCACACATTCGGGGTCTTGCGAAGGTGATAGGAAAACTAACTTGTGAGCATGGAATCACCATTCGAAAGCTTGGAACTTGGAGCTTCCATGGAGGTGGTGACCGAATTCTCAAGGAGCACAAAAAGCCCACTGCCAAGAGCTTCTAGGAGGAGCACAAGGATTTTTGTTCAACACATCGCATAACGATCAATGTAAGTATGATTTCACCATTCTTCATTGTTGATTCGCACATGATTCTTGCTTGAATTGATCCTTGAGACTAATTAGAAACCCAACAATGGTATCAGAGTCATTTTGAGCATGAAATTTGATTAGGGTAAAAATTGGGCAAATCAAATTTGAGCATGATTTGATAAAATTGATTGATTAAGTATGCTTGAATGATGATGTATTAAAGTTGTATATGATAAATTTCATGAAATATTGATTGGATCAATTTTCCCCAAATTGGTTGGCTTGGCCGAATCATAATGCCAGTCATGGTGATTTTTTTTGTGTTTTTGATCATTGGATGAGTTGGAAGATATTGGGTAATGTTGATTTAGGATTTAATCGGATTGAATTCGGAATCGGACAAAGAAATCCCCAATTGCCGTGAGTGTAAAAGCATGTAAAATGATTGATTTTTGATTAAAAATGTGTTGGACATGTTTTGATGATAATGAGTATAATTAATTAGGCTAATTGGTGTTTTGGAATTATTAATTTGGTTAATTAATTATGGCATACACTTTGGTTAATTTAATTATGAAATTTGGAATTTTGAAATTAAATTAATTGGCTTAAATTTTGAATTGGGCTTTAAAGTTGTAATTGGGCTTAATGGGCTTGGTTGGGCCAAGTTTGGTTTAGGCTAAATTGAGTGGATCCAATTCGGCCTAAAACCATATCCATAAAGTCCAATTATGACTTAATGGACCATTAATTATAATTGGGCCTAATGTGCCTAAATTGGTTTCTTGGCAAATAATGGTGATTCTTTAAATGGGCTTTGGTATTTGGGTTTGACCCATATTGACCAAAAGTTCTTGCATTAGAAATTAATTAAAAGCCCATTTGACTTTAATTAAATTGACATTGGATGTTAATTGGGCTTTGAGACCATTAACGATTAGATTTAGAATCTAAGTCGTAAAGGTTCATAAATAAAGTGTAATTATTTAATTTAGAATTAAATAAAGAATTAGTATTGAATACAAATTAAATTGGATTTAATATTGTAGTTTAATATAATTCGAGAATTCGTACTTTGAGTACTTATTCGCAAAATGAGTTGGACTCACGCAAAATCAAATCGTTGTTTGAATATTGGATGGTCATTAACATTCAGATTAATTAATTGGATTAGATTGATTGATAACATGCTTGTGTGATACATGAATGCGATGCATGAATAATGTATATCAGGTGGATATTAGATGGGTGAGGGCAATTTTGGAAATTATTGTAATAAATTTAGAATTTATTAATTGGACCTGCGTGTCCAGCCTATTACCTCCTCATTTCTCATTGTATTTCTCTTCTCACATATTCCCTTCAATGTAAATGAGGTTTATTTAGAAGTGTTATGTAATCGGGTAGAAGTAATACTTGTGCTAGCGAGAGAGAGGAAAAAAGAGATTTATTCTAGGAACAATGTTTAAATATCCATCCGCATATCATTATTATATTTATTTACTTACGCGCCTTATTATGTGTTTAGAATGCATATTTAAGGGTGTATGATGATGAGACCTTAACAAAGATAATTAATTGGTTGCCAATTACGCGAAAAAAACCCTCAAAACATATTAATCATTTTTCCTTCCATTGAGTGATTCTTACTCAAGATCCAAGATTGGCACTGTTTGTTGGCTAAAGTTAAGACCTTTGTCCGTCGCGGATGTGTTTGAATCATGAAGGCTTTGTTCCATATCGGGTCTTGTCAAGTTGTGATTTGTTGGCCAAAGTCAAGATCACTTATTGTCCATCGACATTGATTACGAAGCTTTCCAGGTCAATGGGTTCCGCTTAACTGGGATCACTAAGTTTTTTGTGCCAAAGCCAAGTTTAGTTGATTCAGAGGAAAAAGGTTAGGCAATATATTGGATATATTGACATATATAAGATATATGTTTCGGACTTGGATGTCCACCTACTGGATCTAGGAATCGGATGAGATCCAATTGATCTTAGAGATCTACCTAGTTAATTATCATACATTGTTTTGGCCAAAATCAAGATTGTGTGTTATTTAACGGGATCCTAGCCCACTAGGAAATAAGGTTTCCCGAGTACTCAATAGAGGGTTAGAGGCTCGCCGAAAAATAGTGGGAGGCAAGTATATAAATTTGCATATTCGTTTAGTTACTTGCCATATACCGCGCTCATATCAATTTTTTGTCATATAATAAATTATTTATTAGTTGGACTAATATTAATCGTTGTTTTAATAAAACAGTTGGACTGTGTTCAAACTATTTCAATTAATAGTTGATTTTATAATTAGATTATAGTAATCAATATAATTGAATTTAACCAATTAAATTATAGTTGATTATATAGTTAGACTATAGTAATCAATATAATAAATAGTACCTAAAATCGTTGATTCGATAGTTGGACTATTGGAATCAAGATAATCGAAAGATTAGTGTTTAAAACATAATCCTGGGTGAAATTGTATTTAAACGACTTTAATTTTCAAATTGGGAATAAAACTTCAGGATGGTCTTGGAAACTGAGAAGTTATTCTATTTGATAGAACAACATCTTGGGCCTAAGCCCGGAGTTGAGCAAATAGTAGAACATGATATTTGGAATATTCATGTGATGATAATTTTAGTGCTTAATCCATTATTCTTTCTGAATAAACTCCTTAATTTCTTAATTAGAACTAAGGATTAGATCCTCATACTATGATATTGAAATTGAAGGATCTATTTCATAGATCTATCTTTAGATCTTAGAAGTACAAATTGCAATAGAAAACTCTTGGAGAGTTAATGGCAATGCTCAATAAGACAAAGCCAGAGTTTTCAATAAGGCAAGAAGCGCAAGACGCATCTTATTTCGACATTCTAGAAGACCATGGCTTGGCCAAAGGCTTCTGGGGTGGAAAAGGGCAAAGGCAAAGTCATTGTAGTCTTCTAGGAAGACATAGGACAGATCCCAAGATGTCTGCCTAAATTGTGGCAAACGGGGTCATTGAAGCATGACTGCCGTATGGACAAGGCAGACATGAAGGAAAAGAAGACTGTGCAAGGCTCCGACTTCAAGTATGTTTGTCATAAAAATGTTCATTACTAGTATTAAAATTGTATTTTAGATACTGACTGTGGTACATAAATATGCATTGATGTGCAGAATCTGCTGATAAGGAGGATATTGACTTCAGTTGAGATTTATCTGCGAGTCGAAAATGGGACGACAGTCGCGTGTTTTAACCGTAGAAACCTAAGTTTAGGAACTACCCTTCGGGTATGTACTTGATTTAGGAAAATGTTAAAATGTAACTAGTTTGACTAGAAACATTTATCTCTATATCATGGTTAATCCGTTGCGGATAAGTGCCTAAATTGTAAGTTATCATAGGGAAACCAAAGTATAGTACTTATACAACTCACAAGAGAACAATGTAATTGTTGCTCACCATGCGGTTTTCCTAAGAGGAATACCGATATGCAGTGATAAGTGGGAGGAAAGTAAAACTCGATGAAAATCTGAGTAATACTATTCCAGGCGCCAATTCCTTAATGGAACACAAATAGTTCATCAAGGATGAAACTATACCAATAATCTTCGAATACACAAGAACCACGTAAGTCGGAGAGAGTCAGAAAACAACTTGGGTATAGGTTCTGATCTCACCTCATAAAGATGTCATCTTATTGAGGAATACGAACTGACTACGTATGAGGAGTGATACAAGGTATCGACTCCCTATTATGGCAAAGTGTCATGTTGTCCGAAATGGATTCCATGAATTCAACCAAGTTTGGATACTAGTTGAAGTATCGCAAGGCATTGTGCCTATTGGTAGTATATAAGTCTTCAAGGAAGACATACATGGAAGGCAACATACCAACGTACTAAGCTAAGCTTGTAGCTAAAAGGTATCGTTATCAACATTGTGTCGATTACGACGAAACCTTTTAACTGTTGCCATTGTTAAATCCATTTGGATAATGCTTGCTGATGCTGCATATTTCATTTATGAAATATGGCAGCTGGAATGTCAAAATCGCTTTCCTTAAACGGAAACCTTTTGGAGGATGTTTATAACATCCTAACGGTTTTGTCGTACCAAAACAAGCAAACAAGGTTTGTAGGTTATTCGATCCATGTATGGATTGAAGCAAACATAGGGTTCTTGGAACTATCGTTTTGATATAATCATAATGGTATATGATTAATTCAAAACGAAAATGATTCTTGTGTATATAAAGAGGTTAGTGGGAGCGCACTGACAATGATGTCCTAAATAATGATGATATATCATTTCTTAGAAATGATATTCCCATAATACAATCGGTGAAAGCTTGGCTTTAATGAAAAAATTCTCCGTAGAATTCTTGGGAGAAATAACTTTTATTCTAGGATAAAGATCTACTGGGATAGATTTATAGTTGTTCGTACTCTCCGAGAACTCCTCGTACATTGAAATAAATGTACGCGACCTGGTGTCTCATATGATTTAAACATATGAAGTCACAATCGGGGCAATCCAAGTGATAATCATTGGATTGATGTTAAGAACATCCTTGAGTATCTTAGAGGAACTAAGGATGCTTTCTTATACTATGGAGAATGAGAACTTGAAGTGACTGGGTTCACTGCTGTAAGTTTCCAAAACTGAAATAAACGACTATAAGTCGTAATAACGGTACTATAAAGTTTGAATAACGGAACAGTGAGCTGGAAATCTTCCAAGCAAGATACTATTACCGAATAACAACAAAAGTGTATTATTGCTGCAGCTGAGGCAGCAATAGAAGCCTTTGGATCGATAATAATCGTAATAAGATTAGGAGTAGTTCTGTTAGCAGCTGAGCTAGGCTTCAGCACAGGCTAAAGAATTAATGGTCTCATCAACGATCCAGATAAATACTTCAATTATTCATCTTATTCGTTTGGATCATACATCGTGGCGATGTGATGATTGAATAAATCGCATCAGATGGTAGTCATACAAATCCGCTGACGAAAGTATTTCCTCACCAGAAGTTTGAGCGAACCGTACATAGTTCGGGTGTAGGTCACTTGAGTGATTGGCTATAGGCCAAGTGGGAGATTGTTGGACAGTTATGACCCATATCATCACTATTTGTACAGATCATGGTGTTGTTGTACAAATTAACTATGTGACAAAGGAAATTGCTCTTTTATCATTTGTAATTAGATTACCAAGATGTATAAATGATAGAAGGTCTATATGATTAGTTCCAGATTGAGATGATATGAGACAGTATCAATCCACGAAGGTTTAATCATTAAATATCTCTAGTCTTAGTATTATCGAGATTAGACATCGATAATGCGGAATAGACTAGTATTACACTTGTGCGCATTGTGGGAGCATAACGACATAGTTCTCATATATGACTATGTGGGTATAGGATACTCATGCAATTGTAATAGGAGTTTGTGTTTACCGATGGTACGGGAACAGCTTCGCTCTGGATAAACCCCTCGGAATTCCATTGGTAGTATGACTATGTGTCTATGGAAGTCTGAATAAGGGTAGGTGTATTTGGTCTTAACCTGAGACTTGCACCTCTAATACTTGCGACAATCAATATACTTTGGTTTTGGTCATCCAGGGCTTTAACCGGTTCTGTGTACGCCTCTTCTGGGTATATTGAGAATCGTAGTGTATTGGGTGTGATGTCAAGACAGAAGTATCACTCCAGTCATAGTGGAGATGATGATCACGTAGGATACGATACTATTTCTCTTATATGCTGCATCTATCAGGATATTATGACTAGGTCATGTTTATCCGATTATAGAGACTAGTTACCAGAGATCCGATATGTGCTTCGTACGGGCCAGACACGATTCCAGCCCCAGGCCTTGCACGTGACATCCGATGCTGGATCGAAATACGCAATACTACGTATACTACGCCTGATATAGATCACATATTCCAGTAAGAATATTTCTGGAGAATTGGCTAGGCACGGTGCTTTGCTAAAAGCCAACCATGTCTTGTAAATCGGTAAAAATGTAGTACTAGTTACGTACGTGTTCGGATAGTCTGAGGACCAGATTTACTGCCAACATATTCATGGATCTCATGGGTCGCTTCCCGAAGATTCACCGATGACGTATGACTCGTACTTTATTAATCTAGGATTAATTAAAAGAGAGAGAAAATTAATCTGGGATTAATTACGGAGATATTTTATCTGGGATAAAATATTATTTAAAGAGAGAAAACGATTAATTTGGAATTAATTTAGAAAATATTATATTCGATATATTATACGAAATTGAATTTCGACGCGGAATTGAAATTAGATTTTAATTCGGGAAAACGAGTTAATTTAGAATTAATTCGTAGCGACGTGAATAGTAATTTTGCTAGGCATAATTATTTAATTACGTCGCACCGGAAAAATTCATTAATTCGAATTTGCTAACCCGAGCCCGGGAGTGTTAGCGGGCGCACTCGCATTTCGAATTTAAGTGCGGCCCACAAGTCATATCAAGCGTCAAACCACTAGTCCATCAAGCATCAAATCACTTGTCACTTTGAGTGATGTGATATCTAGTCACTTTGAGTGATTGAAAACTAGTCACTATTCATTGATTGATGTAAGTGGTTGTAGGGCTTTATTGCTTGTACTTTTGGAATTTGAATTTTGGGGATTAGGTTTTTGGAAAAAAAATACACAAACTAATCTCATCTTCCTCACTTCTTCTCTCTCTCTCTCGGCCAAGGGGCTAAAATCTTTCTCTCCCCTTTTTCTTGGCAAGGTCGAGAATTACAAGAAGTAAATGGAAAATTTTGTGGAAAAAATTCCTAAGTGCTAGCACACATTCGGGGTCTTGCGAAGGTGATAGGGAAACCAACTTGTGAGCATGGAATCACCATTCGAAAGCTTGGAGCTTTGAGCTTCCATGGAGGTAGTGACCGAATTCTCAAGGAGCACAAAAAGCCCACTGCCAAGAGCTTCTAGGAGGAGCACAAGGAGTTTTGTTCAACACATCGCATAACCGATCAATGTAAGTATGATTCTGCCATTCTTCATTGTTGTATTCGCACATGATTCTTGCTTGAATTGATCCTTGGGACTAATTAGAAACCCAACAACACTAAACTTCTCAATTCCACTAATCCATCAACGCCACATAATGTATTATGCTTGCGACTTGTCATATCGCGTGTATTTTCCTTAATATCTAACTCTTAGGGTGGTCCTTAACATCCTAAGTAGAAGCTGAAATATTTTTAAACTTTTCTTATATCGCGTCGCGACGTCAGGTTTGGCGCAATACGACGCCCATGGAAGCCGAGCCAAGCAAATAGTATGCTCTGTTTCATGTCGCGACTCCAGACTCTAGGCATCGCGATGCCTAATTGATCAGGCCCGTGGCAGAGAGTCTTTGTTCGGTACGCCTTGCGACGCTGCGCGTTCTACTTCACAACGCCCACATATTCAGGCCGAGGCAGTAAGCACCTTTTGGTTATACGTCACAATGCTGGGTGTCGTGAGTCGTGACACTGGCCGGTTTTCTAGGCCTAATACCAACTCCTTGGGTAATGCACAACAATCCTCATACCATCACTCTAACACCCTCATATAGGTACCTCCCAAAACTTCTATATCAATACTTAAGAAACATATTCAATCTCCAACTTCTATATACCAATAGATCCACCTTAATACACAAGAAATATATTCAATGCCCCCTCAACAAATTCCACACTCACAGAGTCCTCATATCATGTTAATACTGTCACGATACTCTTTAAAATGCATGGAAGCAACTTAATCAAAGCCAAATTAAGCAATTCCAACTTCTAGTGTATACTAGGTGCAAATTTGGGGCTATATTTTCTTTGCCCAAACTGAAAAATAATGAAAGAAAGAAAGTTAGAAGCTTACTTGCTTGAGGAATAAGCTTGTGATTATCACCTCAACCTTCAAAATTGTATTGAGAGATGGAGAAATTTCAGAAAGAATTTTCTAAGCTACTCATATTTTTGGCTTTGAGAGAGGGATCATGAATAGTGCTATATTTATAGAGAAAAAGGTTGAATTTTTTTTTATGATGAAAAGAGTGGCTAAAATTGTGCCACATCACCCTATTCTAGATCTCACTCGAATTTTCTATAGCAGCCATAAAAATATCGATTTTTGACTTATTTCTAATTCGAATTTGAACAATGTCCAACGTGGAAGTTGTAGGTCCCGGTCGTAGTTTTCGACAATATAAAATTTCTTAAAATTCAGAGATCGTATGAAGAAGTTATGACCCAAAAAATGTGGACTGTTCAGAGTGAAACATAGAACACGTTTCGTCTCGGAACTGCGAGAAATTTACCGAATGTCCAAAAAAGTAATTTCACTAGTATATATGAGCTTGAACATGATTTATATAATATATATTACGTCGTCAATAACTTAATAGTCGTCGGGATCACCGTGGTATTATAAGTTCTCCTCCCCTTAAATAGGATTCGTCATCGAATCCCTTCTGAGGTTCAAATTCTGGTTCTGTCTCGGTTCTAGTATCTCAACGTCTCGACTACTTTTATTTTCCTTAACTTGCTTCTTACTTTTCTATTCAACCGCTCAATATTATGACTCTTGAAGATTTCTTCCCCTAGTACACTCTATTTGACCTTTATATGGATACAAGTTCCGAATTTATCAACCCTTTGATCTTTTGAAATCACATTTTCGACCTTTTTGTCTAGTGTGGTAATGATGAGTGGTATTTATATCACTATTTCCCACTAATTTACCTAATATTTTGTATATTTTCTTGAGTTTTGTGAACGTTTTGATGTGTTTTGTGTTATTATGTAGATAAATAAAGTTGGGAAAGCATTGGAAGTAATTTGGGGCCAAAATAGAGAAAAAATGACAAAAGGGGCATTTTCATAATTTTCCAGCGTCGCGACTCCAAGCCCTTCAGCGTCGAGACGTCTAACGTGCGCCGGACATGCTAACGTGCGCCGAGGGACACGTGTCAGAATCTGAGAAAATGGACTTACTAACGTGTGCCGTGCCACGTGTCATCATCACAAAAGATATGTTAAAATACGCTGGCTGCCACGTGTCGAAATATCATTGGACCAAAGCAAGCGTGTGCCACGTGTCAATCTCTCATTGGACCTAATATTGGACAAATCACATGTTGTCATGTGTCGACCTCTCATTTGACCGATCCTAAGCGCGTGCCACGTGTCAACTTCTCATTTGACCAAAAATCCACCAGCCATTCACCGTGCGCCACGTGTCGTCTTCTAATTGCACCGCTCTTCATCGCGTGAGACGTGTCATCTCCTGATTGTGCCGACAATGCGCGTGGTCAAAAGCCGCGTTGACTGATAACGCGTGCTGGCGTCGCGACGCCAATCACTTCAGCGTCGCGACGCCGGTTGCCGAAAATGTCTATAAATTCAACTCTTCACCACTTCATTTGGTGTGCTTTCCTTGGGATTTTTACCCTGATTTCATAGGAAGCATCTAGTTTTGTAATAATAAAATTATGTATTTTTGTTTTTTTTTAGTTTTTATTACAGTTTTTTATTTATTTACTTTATGTTTTGTAGTTAAATTTCCGCTGGGAAAAAGGTGAAACCTTTAATATAATTATCTAGCTAAATCCACTTAACTATAATTTATAAATTATAATTTAACCGGATTAATTAATGTCAGACTTTATTACCGCCTATATGGTCCGGTTAAATATAAATTACTTTACCGCCTATATGGCTGGTCTTTATGTGACAGATAATTACCCCTATATGGCTGGTGTAATTGGACTAAATGGATTACCGCCTATATAGCTGGTTTTAAATGTTTAACATTATTAATTCCTGAGAAAGCATAACATAAAATAATTTATATATTATAATAAGTGAGATTCATAGATAAGAAATATTAAATGTGGATCCTCTAACCCCAGCATTTTATTTTTATCCTAGGGAAGTGATGAAACACAATATCCACACACTTGATAATTGATTTTCTTTATTATCGGTAATTCTTTAGTTTGTTTATTGAGTCTTAAGCTTAATGCTTCTTGTTGTCTGATCACCAATAAGATTGATGTGGTAAACTTAAAATGAACTAGACATAGGGATTTTAGCTTTCAGCCTTAGATTCAATATCCCACGATCTTCCTTGAGGATAGATAACCCTTTAATAGATTTCCTTATAGACATATACCTGTCGGGCGGAGGAGCCATAATTGGAACTTAATCTTAATGAATCCAGGTAATTTGGTTGACATAGACATATGGTTCAATTGGGTTATGCTGGGTATTTGCGTCTGACCATTGACATAGGCTTTTGCATATTTTCGTGTTCCAGGTTAGCAAATTAATTTATTACACATAGATAAGAGAGTCAATTCATCTTTATAATAATATTATGTCGAGTCACGACCCTAGATCCTTGAGTCTTTTCTTTTATTTTCCTTAGTATTTTCTTTTGATTCTTTTTTTATTTAATTTTTCAAATCGACATTCAACCAACCAAAAGCAATCAATTCCCTTCTCCCTATAATTAGATACCTGTAATTAAATAGTATCAATAATTAATAACAACAGTAGGAATTAAGTCCTCGTGGGATCGATATTTTTATACTACTTGAACGATACGTGTGCTTGCGTTATACGTTTGTGTTTACGTCGGTCAAGTTTTTGGCGCCATTGCCGGACACTTATTTTTCTTGAGTTATTAATTTTGAAGCTATCTAATTTACTTGTATCTAATTTTCTTTATTTTTATCTATATTTTTATTTCTTTATTTTTTTTCAGGTGATTGAAAAATGGAACATTATTGGGATATTGAAAGATTACGAGCTTTACTAGAAGAAGATACACCCCAAATATAGGCGCAACAGTCCGGTTTTCTGAGGCCTGTTGACCAGCCCAACAACTATCACTAGATGTCAGAATCAAACAATACTATATTTGCTCAACAAAACGAAATGGGGAGATATGTAACATGTGATGGTAACCACCCGAGCGATCAATGTATATACCTTTCAGAGTGGCAGAATTATTGGAATCATTCAAGGTACGAAGAACCATCATATTTTCCATCTTATCCACCATCTACCTACGATCTTCATCAATAATCAGAACCATCAGAAGAAGATCAGATGATTGACATGCTCAAAGATTGGTTCAAGAAACGATACGAAGCGTTGGATACGATGCTTGAAACATACCAGAATCAACTCGAAAGTATTCAGAGATAATCAACATCTATTCAGAGGATGACAGATCAAATGAGACAATTCACAGAAAACAAGAACTACATACCTCAAGAACCAGTTTCAGATGACACTGATGAAGCCTTCGAGTACCAATCAGTTCACAATGACACTTCAACAGAGGAGGAGGCTGAGCAATATCAACAACTAGAGGTATCAGTTCAGGAGCCCGAACCGGCAAAGTCTCGATTTGATTTTTATTATTCTGACTCTGAAGAGGATGAAGCTGATTTATTTGTACCAACTGCACCAACAACGGAGGATCAAACTTTCAATCCTCAAATGAAGATCTTGGAGCATGCTTTACCATGATGTTTGATGAGATCTCTACCCGAACCATCCATTCCAGTTGTATCAGAGGATGAAGACCTAATGTCAGAAACATCTTTACATCCTCAGACAGATACTTATGGAGCATGCATTTCACAGATGACGGATGAAGAGTTGAATATGAAAATTTTAAAATTCATTTGTGAAGAAAAGGTGGAGCAAGAAGCAGAGCAAATGGAGGAGCAAATGTCTGAACTTATTAAAGATCCAGAGCATTCAGAAGAAACATGACTGTTTTGGGGAGTACAAATTACACATATCGCCCAGAAGCTTAACAGAATGGAACTCTCATTCCAAGTCAAGCACCATACGAGACCTCCTGATTTTATTTCTTTCTTTAGGAACCACTGTAGCAACAAAATTAAAAAGGTGGCATGAGCACTGAATGGGACAAAATTATTTTTGCCACTTTACCGTTGGAAGAGACCCTTCAAAAGCAACGTTCATGAGATTGTCTTTAATCGACATCCAAAACGACACTGAAACCGCCTTGACAGAATGATTTCAGTCACGTCTAGCTGAAGACGAAAAATTTAGCGCTAGCAGGGAGGCAACCCATGTAATTTGTTGTAATTTGTTTTTTTTTGTGTGAACTTTTTAATTTTGTTTGTTAGTTTTGCAGGAAAAATAAAAACGAAGTTTTTCAGGACAAAGCAAGCCAGTACAAGTGGGATTTTCACAAAATAAAAATTTGACAAAATCACGAAGATATAAAGTTGATTCAGTAGAAACGGCCGAGGTAAGGAGTTAGCTCTTGAGACGTGTCCTAGTGGATTTTTTTTTTTGTGAAAGACTTGGTTTTGCCAAAAAAAAAAAATTCCCACATCGCGGCGCTCAAACCCTTAGCGTCGCGACACCAGAGCCTGAAACACAAAACACTAACCCTAAAAACCGAGTGTCGCGACGCCAGGCAAACTTCAGCGTCGCGACGCTGGATCGATTTCATGACATAAACCAGCAGCCGCCAAGACAGTTTTCATTTCCCTCACTCAAACCTCACCATTTTTTTTCAACCAAAGCCAACCACTATCACCGAGATCCAGCCACCATCACTGAGATCCAGCCAAAACCGAACAAAGACAATTCTTTGCCGAGTCTTAGCCACCACGGTCGAGACTGAAACCATATGCACCATTTGCCGTGAGCTTCACCACAGAGAACCAACAGGGCCGAGATCCACCAGCCGCAGCCTTCGCCGAGTCACAACCGAGCCCAATACCAACAGCCACCGAACCACTTGCCGCGAGCCACCCTTGCCGTGACCGAGCCACTACCTTGCCCAGAAACCAAGCCGAACCAGTCACACCGAGTCCACCAAGCCGAGCCGTACTGAGTCCCAACTGAAACCAAACCAGAAACCAATCTCAACCGAGCCACCATCAAACCAAGATCCATACTGCTGAGACCGAATCAGCCCAAAACCGCATCAACACCACCGTGAGTCACCTTCGCCGAGCCTTTGCCGAACCTTTACTGAGTTCACCAAGCAGCGAGACACCCACTGCCGAGCCCAAAACCGAAGAAGCCAGGTCCGAATTTTAAATTATTAACATTGAAAATTGGAAGAAAATTTGGTAATTTGTGTGGTATTGGGAGTGTTGGATTCGATTGATTGGACTTTGGAAGTGTTGAAATTGGTTGAATTCGTAGATTTTGAAGGCGAAGGTTGTTGTGTGGTGATAGTTTTAGGGTGAATTTTGGGGAAATTTTGAGTTTTTAGAGGTGATTCTGCCAAATTTTTTACTAAAAAAATGGTCAAATAACGATCGTGGTATGAAGCGTAAATTGGACATAGATCTTAATCGGTTATTTTTCCTGTAAAATTTCAGCTAACTAGGTATTATCCTCTAACTCTTCTTCCACCCTGTTTAAGACATTGAGGACAATGTCTCATTTAGGTTTGGGGGAGGGAATTAGTTGATCAGTACCTTATTTTTTTTTTTTTAGTGAGTTGTTTCTATTTTTAGTCCTAAAATTTTTTCGAAAAAAATTGAAAAATTTTCAAAAATACAAAAATATTTTGCGCTTTTGTGTTTTTATTTGACTAAAAAGGTGAAATTGGTGAGAAATAGTTGTGCAAGGAGTTTCCACTCCTGATACGTATCTCAAGCCTATTTTCGAAATAAGTTAATTTTTGTTTATTTCCTTTTAAATTATTTAATTTGTAATTTCTCTATAAAACTGACTATAATGGATCTTCATATGCTCAGTTGACAGGTATTATCAACATCCATAGTAACATACGGACATGAACTGTAATTGAAAAGTTTGGAATATTCAGTGCTCTAGTTTAATTGAAGGAAGCATCTCAAAAAGTGATGGAGTAAAAAAAATGCGTTTGAGATCCGAGTTATTAAGTCTATAAGGGTGTTTTAACACCTAGTGCCCTAAAGCCAACAGGTTTGGGAGTCACTGGCCCAAAGCTCGCTACATGGATCAAAGATGCTGCAAAAATATATATATATGAAGTCTGAGTAATAAGTCCGTATGGGTGTCTTAACACCTGGTGCCCTAAAGCCAACTGGTTTGGGAGCCACCGGCCCATAGCTCGTTACATAGATAAAAGTATTATATATAAATAAAAAAAAAATCAAAAATCAAAGAAAAAATCAGAAAAATCCGAAAAATTATTCCATTGCTACAAAAAGGTGTGAATTCTGATAAAACTTTAAGACAAAAATATTACTCCCTTATCAACTGCACTTGTGATTGTTGTGGGCAAAAATGAGTTGATTAATATTTTGTTGGCTGTGTATATGAAGAATGGTAAATATAATCGGAGAATTTACTTATTTAGTAATTTAGAAAGAAACAAAACAACTAGTAACTTGGAGTAGAAATTTCACCTGATTAGTCACTAACTTTTTTATTATCTTTTTACTTTTGTGTGCATTAATTTTACTTTTTTTTACTTTTGTAAAATGTTTGGGGTATCATTGCTGTAAACCCTCACGAGACTACAACTCGTCCACTAGGGACACCTAGGGTTTAAAGGCTTGTTGCATATGCTAAATGCAACTGTGATCCCTACGAAAGTGGCTTAGTTAATTTATTTATGTTATTTTACTCTATGTTTTGCTCGAGGACTAGCAAAATGTTAAGTTTGGGGGTGTGATGAGTGGTATTTATATCACTATTTCTCACTCATTTAACCTAATATTTTGTATAGTTTCTTGAGTTTTGTGAACGTTTTGATCTGTTTTGTGTTATTTTGCAGATAAATAAAGTTGGGAAAGCATTGGAAGTAATTTGGGGCCAAAATAGAGAAAAAATGACAAAAGAGGCATTTTTATAATTTTCCAGCGTCACGACGCCAAGTCCTTCAGCGTCGCGACGCCTAACGTGCGCCAGACATGCTAACGTGCACCGAGGGACACGTGTCAGAATATGAGAAAATAGATTTGCTAACGTGCGTCGTGCCACGTGTCATCATCACAGAAGATCTGTTAAATGCGCCGGCTGCCATGTGTCGAAATCTCATTGGACCAAAGCAAGCGCATGCCACGTGTCAATCTCTCATTGGACCGAATATTGGACAAATCACATGTTGCCACGTGTCGACCTCTCATTTGACCGATCCTAAGCGCGTGCCACGTGTAACTTCTCATTTGACCAAAAATCCAGCCATTCACCGTGCGCCACATGTCGTCTTCTGATTGCGCCACTCTGCCGCGTGACACGTGTCACCTCCTAATTGTGCCGATAATGCATGTGGTCAAAATCTGCGTTGACTGATAATGCGTGCTGGCGTCGTAACGCCGGTTACCGAAAATGTCTATAAATTCAGCTCTTCACCACTTCATTTGGTGTGCTTTCCTTGAGATTTTTTCCCTGATTTCATAGGAAGCATCTAGTTTTGTAATAATAAAATTATGTATTTTTATTTTTAGTTTTTATTACTGCTTTTTATTTATTTACTTTATGTTTTGTAGTTAAATTTCCGCTGGGGTAAAAGGTGAAACCTTTAATATAATTATCTAGCTAAATCTCACTTAACTATATTTATAAATTATAATTTAACGGATAAATTAATGTCAGACTTTATTACCGCCTATATGGTCCGGTTAAATATAAATTACTTTACCGCCTATATGGCTGGTCTTTATGTGACAGATAATTACCGCCTATATGGCTGGTGTAATTGGACTAAATGGATTACTGCCTATATGTCTGGTTTTAAAAGTTTAACATTATTAATTCCTGAGAAAGCAGAACATAAAATAATTTATATATTATAATAAGTGAGATTCCTAGATAAGAAATATTAAATGTGGATCCTCTAACCCCAGCATTTTATTTTTATTCTAGGGAAGTGATGAAACACAATATCCACACACTTAATAATTGATTTTCTTTATTATGGGTAATTCTTTAGTTTGTTTATTGAGTCTTAAGCTTAATGCTTCTTGTTGTCTGATCACCAATAAGATTGATGTGGTAAACTTAAAAATGAACTAGACATAGGGATTGTAGGTTTCAGCCTTAGAATCAATAGCCCACGATCTTCCTTGAGGATAGATAACCCTTTAATAGATTTCCTTACAGGATAGACATATACCTGTCCGGCGGGGGTAGCCATAATTGGAACTTAATCTTAATGAATCTAGGTAATTTGGTTGACATAGACATATGGTTTTATTGGGTTATACTGGGTATTTGCGTCTGACCATCGACATAGGCTTTTGTATATTTTCGTGTTCCAGGTTAGCAAATTAATTTATTACACATAGATAAGAGAATCAATTCATCTTTATAATAATATTGTGTGTAGTTACGACCCTAGATGCTTGAGTCTTTTCTTTTATTTTCCTTAGTATTTTCTTTTGAGTCTGTTTTTATTTTATTTTGCAAATCCATATTCAACCAACAAAAACCAATCAATTCCCTTCTCCCTATAATTAGATACCTGTAATTAAATAGTATCAATAATTAATAACAACAGTAGGAATTAAGTCCTCGTGGGATCGATATTTTTATACTACTTGAACGATACGTGCACTTGTGTTATACGTGTGTGTTTACGCCGGTTAGGTAACTAGATCTGTATAATGTATTCTATCCATATAAAGGTGTGAGCTCTTCAGGAAACTATCAAATCATGAAATGATCATATTTTCTTTTCAATCCTTGCAATCTTTCATCAAAACATACTATCTACCAAATTACGTTTATTCTTTATTAAGTCTGTTTATTTCCTGGTTTTTAGTTCCCATAACACTTATCAACTAGAAACCGTCTTATTATGACTTATGTATGACTCATGTTGATCTAATGTTGTCTCATATTTCCTTCATCTCGTTATTTTCCTTCCATTTCCTCAAATACCAATTAAGTTGAATAACCTTAGCTTTCTTGTGTTTTATGTTCATCTCTTGATTTAATATACTCATTAGTGCTCTAATTAATAAGTAATGTTATATGCGCCCCGTCGAATACCAAGGTTTCTTCTTATCTTATTTTCTGATTCCTTGTACTTCCAAATCTTGAGATATATTAATACTCTCTGTGGTAGGCTTCCTCACATCCTTTAAATGCACAGAAGAATAACCCTACTAAATATTTCCATGGCCCATATGCTCGATTTAATTCTTACATTCTTCCTCTCAATTTATCTATTTGACTATCTCTTTCTCTTTACTTAGTTTCAACTACCATCAACTTCGACATTCATGTCATCGCATCTCAATTTACCTTTTGGGCTTAGGTCCTTATAATTTATGATTACCCTTTTTTATGCCATAAATTTACCATCATAGTTTTCCCAATACCTCTTAACTCTAAGATATTAATTCTGGATATAATTCTAATGGTAACCTCCGAAACAAGGTACTTACATTAAGCCTAACTGTACGTACACTTGTGCTTAAATTGTGTTTTTTCTATTATCATCACTGCTATTGATTCGGTCCCGTTTAAGGTTCATACCCCATTCATATTTTTAAATTTGGCTATTATAATTCTAGTTAACCATCATTTCTCTCTAATTTAACCTTTATACATGTTTGTACTCTAAGGTGTTCCGTTTATATTTATTCCTATAATATGATTCTATCATATATTGTCATGGTCTCAACAATATTCATAATTTTATTCTCCTCAGCCCTTTTTACGCTATACTTTTAATAAATTTATTCCAAGTGACCTTAAACCTCATATTTTTAGCCCTTGTTATCTTTCCCCCAATCTATATTTAATAGAACTTGGTCTTATACCAGCAACTAAAGGCTTACTGCTATGTCTTACACAATTTACAATATTGATACCCCTTTTCTTCTTTATCTACCTGAATAAGTCTGTTGTTAAGGTCATTAGTTACACTTAACGCCGTCACTCATATATGTTTATCATTGCTTGGCTAATAACCTTTCTTTTCATCGTTCCTCCCATGCAACTCCCCCTCTAAATCTTTTTCTTAGAGTTCTTTTCCTCTACTTTGCTGCTCTGTTCTATACCTGAAAATTTTGGGATCTATATCTTTATTTCCTTATCTGAAAGGTATTACCTTTCAAATGTATCTTCTTTTACTTTACTGGATACTTTACCATACCATGAAATTACTTATTTTCGAGAGTGAACGAACATCGAAGTTCATCTTTATCTATTTTTATCCATTGAGGGTTGGGAAGGTGGGGTTGGTCCTGAAGCCTTTTTTATTATGGTAATCTCACTAGTTACACTTGCTGTAGTTGTATACACTGCTATTTTATAGTGCTAAGATTCCCTTATTACAAATCTAATATTGGGCTCGCATACTAAGGTACTACTGCTAGGAACTATCTGAATTATCTATTTCGATTATACTGCTGTTTATTTTTCGTCTATTGATCACACTACCTTTTACTGGGAATCTTCTTAAGGCTCATGCTCTCTCGTATTCCTACCATACTCTCTTATTATTCTTCCTTTCCAAACTTTGCTTTGCTACTAGATTTTTAATTTATCTCAGTTCCTTAAACCTCTTAATTCGTTACTACTCTGGAAGTTCAATATTCCTCAACAGGTTATGATGTTAACAATAATACTTTTGGTTTGAATGGTTCTCTCTTACTAACCCTTCGTCAGTGGGAAAAACTCTATATAAATTGGATATCGTACTTCTAAGAGTTGTTATACGCATTGCTTACTCTGGTTCCTTAATCCTTGAAGCCTTTACTTTCTGGAAAGCTTTTAGTTCTTCGATAGGATAGATTATCACTTCAAGAGTTGACCAGACTTATTGTATATTTAAACTCATTCATCTCTTACAAAATATTACTACCTTATAACCCGTATCTAAATTCTCTCAAACTTCTTGGTTTGACCATCTTGCTCGCTCATGATTTGCCTGTCTCATAAGTGTCCTCTTTTACTTGTTCACATCCTTACTAGGTCCTAACTTGAGGGGTGACTACATGCATCCCATAGAAATATGTTCTGAGGCCTCTATCTACGTTACTACATTCAAACTACTTTATTTATGCTACTATACGTTCTAAACTCTCTTGCCACTTCTTCTATCCTTCTTATTGTTTCCATATCCCATCTTTTGGCTTTAAGTCGTGTTACCGATGCTAGTAGTGGTTCATTCTTTTGGGCTACTTCCTATATCTCTGCTTTCTGCTCTTGCTACAGGCTATAGTTTTTCCATCTAATCTTACGGTCTGTACTATGGTACTTTTATTAAATCCTCAGTGTCTCTACTCTCCTAGGTCTGTTCTTTTAAACTTACACGAGTTTCTAGTGGCATTGGTCTGATCTATGAGTTCTCACTAGTACTGTGAACTTGCTCATCTTGGCTTGGGTCAGGTCCTTACTTGTTTGGTTATAGAAAGCCTCATTGGTCTCTTTGCGAGTGAACCATCCTTCAAAATTCACTACCTCTTTCTTCAAATATAACACTACGAGTACTTGGCTTTCGTACGGTTATCTTTGTCTATACTAGTAAAGGACGGAACAAGTTTTTACATCTCAACGGGTATCTATGTCATTGTTCTGGTGTTCTATATCCTGGTAGAGTCTATTACTCATATGAAATAGGTATGAGATAGGCTCTGTCAGGACAGTTTCTTTAACCAGTATAGCTGATTGGCGAGGATTTTGGTAGGTCAGGCCTCATCTATATCGGTTATTTGGTTAAGGCAACTAATCATTTCTCTTTACTGGAAACTCCCATAACTGATTCAGATTTCTTGCTTCTCTTATTTTTCTGACTATTTTCGTTATTCAGGGAAACTTGTTATTTCTACGAGGTGTTCAAAGGCTATTAGATCTTCCGGGAAAGTAATTTTATGAGGAGGAAAGGAATCTTATTTGAAAGAATGAACCATACTCAGGTTTATCTAGCATCTCTTATTCTTGTTCAGACTTACTCTATTCTCTTTACTATTACGAGTTCTGATACTTTCTTTATTATCTAGTTCTATCTTTCCATTTTTCTCTGTCTCTGAATACTTTAAATATTTGTTCATCATTTCTTTTTCTCTTTTATCTTTTTCTTCCCACTCCCTGGAATGAATATTTTTAGAACTTCTCAATCTATTCGTATAGTTTATCTTGAACTTCTATTAATCCACCAGAATAACTACAAAAAGAGTCTTTAATAGGACAATGATTATGGTTGCTTTTATTTAAAAGAAAAATTCAGATAGCTTTAGGAATACTTACTAACCTTTCTATGAGACTTGAGGATATACTCGATGATCGGATACTGGAGAGTTAGTAGCTCGCATACGGGTATCCCAGACATACTACATAAACAAGAACCTAACACTCTACCCACTGCAGTCACTGACTCCCTAGACCATGCTCTGATACTATCTTTATAAACATCCCCCTCCAAGAGATGCTACCGGTAGGGAATAGGTTGTAATATCCCCTTAGCCTCTGACATTCTGACTCTGATCAACACTACTAATCTTATCTAATACATAAAATTACACATATAGACCATTGCCCAACTTGATAACATGGAATACATCTCAAATACTCATACTATGTACTCAACATTACTGCATATTACAATTATGATAATGAACACATCTAACACAATAACATACACAATCTCTACTATACAACATGTATGACACTTGACTTTACTTAGACTCCGACTATAATGCAGCTCTGACTCGACCTGGTGAACTCAAACTCTCTAGTGACTTCCATCAGTATCCATACTCTCAAGCTCGTCCTCCGGGTATACCTATAAAATAAAGAAACTGGGAGTGAGGGTTTAGATTGTTTGAACGATCTAGTGAGTGGACAGTTTAGAATAGGAACTAAAATATTTTTGGAAATCCATGGTTCTAAAACCAAATTCATCTCAAATCATCCCTTCTGAAATCTCTTTCACAATCTGAAAATAATTTTCTTTCTAGAAAAACTTTTCTGAAAATTGCTTTTGGTCTGTAAATCTATGAAATTCTCATAAAATGGTTTCTTATGAAAACGCTTTCTTAAAATCATTTTTTGTAAGTCTGTCTCTGAAAATCTGTTCTGAAAATCTGTTTCTGAAAAATCTGTATCTGAATGTCAGCTGAAAACCTGACGCATGGGCGTATTACATATTATCGTCCCCCCATATGCCTAACTAGTGGTCTTAGGGTGTTACGTATCACTGTCCCCCAAGCCACTGAATTAGAGCCATGATTGTTGATCTATGCTACTACCTGACCATGAAACTAGGGTATAGGGGCATTACGTATCGTCGTCCTCTTAGCCTTGAATCTAGGATCTGGTGGCATTATGTATCGCCATCCCCCAGTCCTACTCTACATGTGCACATGTTATCCGTCAAATCCATAAGTTACATCCTGAGGTGGATTTTCCCCCATGCCTCCTAAAATCATAAAATCATACTTTGAAAACATCTCTTTATAAATCATCGCTCAAACATTCTCATTTATGAAATAATTGAAAAATATCTTGGCTAACGCCCTAAAACATTTTAAAAGTAAGTCTCGAGGCAAAAGAAATAAGTAGAAATCAGTTTGAGGAAAGGGGTCCACTCACTGATTTTAAGATATGGCAGATATTAGTTCGTTTCGTCAAAGAATGTTGTGATTCCTGTAATGATCTGTAATCGAGAAACTCAATTAGAATATAAGGTATGAAACATGTTTCGAGGTTAGACTAAACTTCTCAATTCCACAAATCCATAAACACGACATGATGTATTATGCTTAAGACTTGTCATATCATGTGTATGTGCCTTAATATGAAACTCATAGGGTGGTCCTTAACATCTTTGGTTGAAACTAATATGTTATTAAACTTTTCCTATATCGCGTCGCGACGCCAGGTCTAGTGCGTTGTGACGCCAATGCAAGCCGAGCCAGGCAGAGAGTATGCTATGTTTCACGTCGCGACGCCCACTTGATCAGGCCCGAGATAGAGAGCCACTGCTCGTTACATATCACGATATTGCGTGTTCTGCGTCGCGACACCCACATGTTCAGGCTAAGGTAGTAAGCACCTTCTATTTTTGCGTCGCGACGCTGTGTTCCGAGATTCGGGACCCTGGCATCTTTTCTGGGCCTAATACCAACTCCTCAAAAATAATGCAACAATCCTCATACCATCACTCTAACACCGTTACATAGGTATCTCTCAAAACTTCTACCTCAATACACAATAAGCATATTCAATATCCAACTTCAATATACCAATAGATCCACCATAATACACAAGAAACATATTCAATCCCCCCTAATCTCATACATAAACTTATGCATAGGGACCACTGCCCAACTTGATAACATTGAATGCATCTCAAATATTCATACTATATTCTCAATAATACTTCATATTACAATTCTGATAATGAACACATCTAACACAATAACATACACAATCTCCACTATACAACATGTATGACGCATGACTTTACTTAGACTCTGACTGTAATGCAGCTCCGACTCGATCTGGTGGACTCAAACCCTCTAGTGACTGCCATCGGTATCCGTCCTCTCGAGCTCATCCTCCAAGTATACCTGCAAAAGAAAGAAACTGAGAGTGAAGAAGGGTTAGATCATTTGAACGATCTAATGAGTGGACAGTTTTAAATAAGAACTAAAATATTTTTTGGAAATCCAAGGTTCTAAAACCAAATTAATCTCAAATCATCTCTTCTGAAATCTCTTTCATTATCTGAAAATAATTTTCTTTCTGGAAAACTTTTCTGAAAACTGCTTTTGGTATGTAAATCTCTGAAATTCTTATAAAACGGTTTCTTATGAAATCTCTCTTTCTTAAAACCATCTTTTCTATAAGTTTTCTCTAAAAATTCATTTCTGAAAAATCTATATCTGAATGTCTGTTGAAAACCTGACGCATGGGGGTGTTAAGTATCGCTGTCCCCCCATACGTCTAACAAGTAGTCTTGGGGTGTTACTTATCTTTGTCCCCCAAGCCACTGAACTAGAGCTAGGAGTGTTGTTCCATGCTATTACCTGACACTAAAATTAGGGTATAAGGGCGTTATGTATCGCCATCCCTCTAGCCCTGAATCTAGGATCTATGGGCGTTATGTATCACTGTCCCCCCAGTCCTACTCTACATGTGAACATGTTATCTGTCAATTCCATAAGTTACAGCCTGTGGTGAGTTTTTCCCCATGCCTCCAAAAATCATAAAATCATGCTTTGAAAACATCTCTTTCTAAATCATGGCTCAAACATTCTCATTCATGAAATAACTGAAAACTATCTTGGCTAACGCCCTAAAACATTTTAAAAGTAAGTCTCGAGGCAAAATAAATAAGTAGAATTCAGTTTGAGGAAATGGGTCCACTCACTGATTTTAGGATATGGCAGATATTACTTCGCTTCGTCAAAGAATGTTGCGATTCCTGCGATGATCTGTAATCGAGAAACTCAATTAGAATATAAGGTATGAAACATTTTTCGAGGTTAGACTAAACTTCACAATTCCACTAATCCATCAACACCACATGATTAATTATGCATGCGCCCTGTCATATCACGTGTATGTGCCTTAATATGAAACTCTTACAGTGGTCCTTAACATCCTAGGTTGAAATTGAAATGTTATTAAACTTTTCTTGTATCACATCATGACGCCAGGTCTGGCACGTCACGATGCCCATGCAAGCCAAGCCAGGCAGAGAGTATGCTCTATTTCGTGTGTAATGATACCAGACTCTACGTGTCGCGACGCTCACCTGATCAGGCCCGAGGTAGAGAACCTTTGCTCGTTATACGTCGTGATGCTTCATGTTCTGCGTCGCGACACCCACATGTTCATACCGAGGTAGTAGTAAGTACCTTTGGGTTATGCGTCGCGACCCTGGGTGCCGAGAGTCGCGACGCTGGCCTATTTTCTGGGCCAAATACCAACTCCTCAAAAATAATGCTCAACAATCCTCATACCATCACTCTAACACCCTCACATAGGTACCTCTCAAAACTTCTAAATTAATACACAATAAACATATTCAATCTCCAACTTCTATATACCAATAGATCCACCTTAATACATAAGAAACCTATCCAATCCCCCTTAACATATTCCACACTCACAAAGGCCTCTTATCATGTTAATACTATCATGATACTCTCTAAAATGCATGCAAGCAACTTAATCAAAGCCAATTAAGTAATTCCAAATTCTAGGGTATACTAGGTGCGAATTTGGGGCTATAGTTTATTTTCCGAAACTGAAAACTAATGAAAGAAAGAAAGTTAGAAGCTTACTTACTTGAGAAATAAGCTTGAGATAATCACCTCAGACTTCAAGAATGGTATTGAGAGATGAAGAAATTTGAGAAAGAATTTTTTAAGCTACTCACATTTTTTGCTTTAGAGAAGGATTATGAATAGTGCTCTATTTATAGAGAAAATGGCTTTTTTTGATGAAAAGAGTGGCCAAGATTGTGCCATATCATCCCATTCTAGATCTCACTCGAATTTACTTTAGCAGTCATAAAAATCTCGATTTTTGACTTGTTTCTGATTCAAATTTGGAAAAATATCCAACACGGAAGTTGTAGGTCCCGATCCTAGATTTCCCAAGATATAACGTTCATGAAAATCGGAGATCGTATGAAGAAGTTATGACCTAAATACTACTAGCTATTCGGAGTGAAATATCGAACAAGTTTCGTCTCGGAACCGCGAGAAATTTACCGAATGTCCAAAAAATTAATTTCACCATTACATACATGCTTGAACATGATTTATATAATATATATTACGTCATCCATAACTTAGTAGTCGTCGGGATCACCGGGGTGTTACACTTTTACCCATTGTTAGAAAATTTATAATATACATTTGCAGTACTGAGTCACCAATACACGTAATAACCTAATAATATATTAGCACATGTGTTAAAATAATTACACACAACTGAATAAATAATAATTATAATTAATATAATTCCACACGTTGATAGTATCGGGTCATCTATATAATGATGGTATCAAAAAATTACACTTTTTCGGTTTAATCATGAGCTTAGAAAAGTCGTTTTCATGTTTAGATTATGTGGATCCCAGCAATATATATCTCGAAATCTTTATCCTCATATTTAGTGAACAGGATTTCATGTGACGATTATAATATTGTGCAGCATAAAACTCTGCTATATGTTGCTTTCATTATTTCTATGTTCACACACTGCTTTAAACACCAAAAATTTATCAAGTTGATTATATTATGCAATAACATGTTATAAAATGTTAGTAGTAGTGGATCGTAGTTAATACCCGCAATTTTGTAATTTTTTTTATTAATTATTACATAAAAATGTAGTTTTATTATGCTAGAGTAGATTTTCTATTAAATGATTGTTGGACCAAAATAGAGAAAAAAATACTCATAAAAAAATAGGTGCGTGGATATCTTCTCTCATGATCTCTCTGGAAACACTAGAGATCAGCTAGAAATGTTAGAAAAAATATTTAGAAAATATTAATGGGAACATGTAGTACATGTTGGGAAGCGGCTGCGAGTGCGCAGCGGAAAATTAAAATTATTATGCCGCTTTCCCTTTGCCCAAAACCCATTTGTTTTGATTATTCTACAAGCCTAGGCATGTTACTATATATTCTAAGCATAAAACTCATAAAACATGCAAAGAACATAAACCTAAACATGCTAACTATCATAAGAACTCTAATTAAAATAAAGAAAGAAAAGACTTACTTGAACCGAAGACTCCTTCAGTCCTCCCTCCAATCTACAAG
Source organism: Zanthoxylum bungeanum (assembly GCA_019454045.1). Lineage (NCBI taxonomy): Eukaryota > Viridiplantae > Streptophyta > Magnoliopsida > Sapindales > Rutaceae > Zanthoxylum > Zanthoxylum bungeanum. The sequence goes on from SKCR01035851.1 coordinate 108,797, forward strand.
CTTTTCTCGAACTCAGCAAGCTCTTCCACGTTCCAAAGAGCCACCCAAGTGTGGCCTCCAAAGATGCACACACCAAAGCCAAAACTCAACGGCAAGACTACGCCTTGAGTGCACGGGTATTTTGCCCTTGGTGCTAGCCTAGGCAAATACCTCAAAACTTTTAACTCGAGGTTCCTCTAGTCAATTAGACTTAAGATCCTCAAAATCAGTGGCTTACTCTTAAACTTTAGAGTTCTCACTTATATAAACCCAAGATATGAAAGGTTTTGGTGTGAAAAATTTATGAAGAATTCTTTGGGTTTATATAGTGCTCCAAAGACAACAAAATTAATTAAGAATCCGATGTGAGATAAAAGCTAATTTAATCTTAGCCATTGGATCTTAATTTAGTGGTTTAATGAGATAATAAAACCCTAAAAAGAGTTTCGGCCGAATTGGAATTCAAAACAAATAACAAAAAAAATAAATTACTATTCACATGAATATTAATTTTTTTTATTCCAATTCCCAAAGTGCCCCTATTGTCATTCACCAATCCCTAAGCCACTATGGAACCTCATAAATGATCTGTTCAATAATTAAACACATTGAACCATTTATGACAATTCCTACAATAATCATATATGCTGTTATATTGTATTATGCACTGTTAACCATTGATTTCGACTTTGTTGTGTGTGACCTTTTGGGTTCCCCTCAAGTTGGACATGAAATGAATCGTGATAATTTAATCGAACATAAATTATCCTCCGATCAGATGGTCGTTCGATTTCATTGACCAAGGTTGACATCTAGCAACATGCCAAGACCCCCAATGAGAAGAAAATATATATATATATACCCATTCTGTATGCGATTTACATATGATACGGTCCCTCGCCTCACTGTATCCCCACCTATTGACCTATGGTACGGAAAGTGTCTACCCATATGGTCAAAGGTATGATGTTGATAGTGTCATGAATCGTGCTAACCCAAGAATCTCACATGATTCTTCCGATGTGGCCACAGTCTCAAGCACTGATCACACATATCAACCCGCGAACTGAAATAATACTCTTATAAGAAAATATTATCCGAGAGAGTGGCGATTCTCTGTTGTATCTTTACAAACTTCATGTGTTTCAACAAATGACCCAATCATACCCTTATGACCGAATCTTTTGAACCGGGGAAGGAGAATGTCAAAGTTATTTGATCCACACATAAGATTGTAAAGACCTCAAGTCTAAGGACTAGTCATATAATCGATACATGAAAGTTCTCACAAACACATGGGATAAACACTCCATATGAAAACTTTCGGCGGTCAGTTCGATGGACACGAGCAACTCATGCATCCATGTGATACACCAAGTGGACGGATCTCCGCTAGTAGCCTATGAGATCGGCTACCCCACTTAAGGGCGGATCATATCATCATGCTAGTCTCTCCGCTTTGTGAACGCCCAGATTATTCACAAAACTATGACTAGGAACATTTAAGAGTAATGATTCTCATAAGGCGTGGAAGCCATCATCTTATTACTCCAAGGGCTTTATTACAGTGTTGATGATTCATATAAGTTATGTAAGACACGTATAATAAAGATTGTCATTTTATTAATTAATGAAAATATTACAAATACATGTACATATAGCCCATCCACAAGTTGGGTATAGGGCATATCCCTAACAATCTCCCACTTGCACTATAGCCAACTAGTATGAATCTGGACACCATACTCTCGGGTGTGCCTATCATGCTTTTGTTGAGTCAGCCCTTTAGTCAGAGAATCTGCAAGATTATCTTCTGTGGGTATTTTCTCTATAATAACTTCTTTTCTCTCAACAATCTCCATGATGAGATGAAATCTCCTGAGTACATGCTTGGATTTCTGGTGGGACATTGGTTCCTTTGATTTAGCAAAGGCGCCCGTGTTGTCATAGTATATTGTGATTCCATTCTTTATCGCGGGAAGCACTTCCAGCTCCGTGATGAACTTTTTTATCCAGACTACTTCTTTAGCAGCCTCAGATGCTGCAATATACTCAGCTTCAGTGGTGGAGTCAGCTGTAGTTGAATGCTTTGAGCTTTTCCAACTTACAGCACCACCATTCAAGGTAAACATATATCATATTTGCGATCTGCTGTCATCCCTATCGGTCTGAAAGCTCGTATCACCGTAACCAATGACTTTCATCTCAGAACAATCTCCGTATGTCAAAAACACATCCTTAGTTCTTCTTAGATACTTGAGGATTGTTTTGACAGCTGCCAAGTGTTGCTCACCAGGATTTACCTAATACCTGCTCGTTATGCTAAGAGCATAAGAGACATCAGGTATTGTACATAGCATGGCGTATATGATCGATCCTATTGCTGAAGCATAAGGGATCCTACTAATACGCTATCTATCTGAAGGAGTATGTGGACATTGCTCATTAGATAATTTCATTCCATGACAAGTAGGTAAATTACCTCTTTTGGAATCTTCCATTTTGAATCTTTTCAAAACTTTATCTATGTACGTAGATTGAGAAAGTCCTAACAACCTCTTAGATATATTTCGGTAGATCTTAATGCCGAGGATGTAGGCTGCTTCTCCCAAATCTTTCATGGAGAAATTCTGAGATAACCATTGCTTGGTGGCTTGCATCATGGGAATATCATTCCCGATGATTAATATGTCATCGACATATAATATAAGATATACAACATCACTCATACTATTTTTCCTGTAAACACAAGGCTCGTCTACATTTTTGATGAAATCAAATTCTTTGATTGTCTCATCAAATCATATATTCCAACTTCTGGAGGCTTGCTTGAGTCCATAAATGGATCGTTTAAGCTTGCATACTTTATTATGATCATCCTTAGATGCAAACCCCTCAGGTTGTGTCATATAGACTTCCTCTACGAGGTTCCCATTAAGGAAAGCTGTTTTGACATCCATCTGCCAAATCTCATAATCAAAGTGTGCAGCTAGTGCCAGTAAAATTCGAATGGACTTTATCATTGCAACATGCGAGAAGGTTTCGTCATAGTCAATTCCTTGGATTTGTCTATAACCTTTCGCCACCAACCTAGCCTTATAGGTTTGGATGTTGCCTTCTGCATCAGTTTTACGCTTGTAAATCCACTTGCAGCCTATGGGTTTTATCCCTTCAGGTGCATCTACCAAGTCCCAGACTTGATTCTGATACATAGAGTCTATTTCGGATTTCATGGCCTCAAGCCACTTGACTGAATCAATGTCACGCATTGCTTCGTCATAACTGGTGGGATCGTCATTATCAATGACCTGATCATGTTCCTTATCAATATTGGAACCATATGTTTCAGGCTCATGTCTTTCCCTACCAGACCTTCTGAGTTCATAACATTATGGTTGTTCCGTCGCTGCCATTTTGAGGGTCCTGGGGTTTAGTTCTATGTTATTTTGTTTCTTCTCGTACCTCACAATATATTTCTTGAGAAGGAATTCATTCTCTATAAATTTAGCATTTCATGAGACAAATGTTCTTTGTTCATTTGGGACGTAGAACACGTATTCTCTTGAGTTCAAGGCATATCCTACAAACTTACATTTAACTGCCCTATCATCCAATTTGTTAGTTTGTGTGAGCTTGACATATGCGTCACATCCCCAAACTCTTAGATAACTAAGACTAGGACGTTTCCCAGACCATAACTCATATGGTGTTTGACTAACAGTCTTGGAAGGAACTTGGTTTAGTAGTAGTGTTGCAGTTTCTAAAGCAAGACCCCAAAATGAAAGAGGTAGATCCGTGTCTGGCATCATTGATCGGACCATATCTAATAATGTCTGATTTCTCATTTCGGAGACCCCATTATGCTGTGGAGTTCCCGGAGGAGTCCACTGGGAAACAATGCCATTTTCTCTCAAGTAATCTTGAAATCCGTTGCTTAAGTATTCACCACCTCGGTCAGACCTTAGTGACTTAATACTTTTATTAAGCTGGTTTTCTACTTCAGCCTTGAAGTCTTTGAATTTCTCAAAGGCTTCAGATTTGTACCGCATAAGGTACACATACCCATATCGCGAATGATCATCGATAAAGGTAATGAAGTAGGAGAATCCACCTCTAGCGGTGACTGACATTGGTCCGCATACATCAGAGTGTATGAGTTCTAATGTCTCCGCTGCACGCTGTCATTTACCTTTGAAGGGTAATTTGGTCATTTTACCAAGTAAACAAGACTCACAAGTTCCATAAGGTTTATATTTGAAGGGTTGAAATACCCATCCTTATGTAGCTTAGTTAATCTTGTTTCATTGATATGACCTAAGCGACTGTGCCATAGAAGTGATTCATTGAGATTATTCGAGTTAACGTTGTATATATTAGAGGTTGAACATTTGTTAGTTTGTAAGACATAGATACCATTATTCAAAATACCATCTCCATATTTTATTTCATTGAAATAAATAGAACATTCATTACAACTTATTAGGCATGAAAAGCCTTTATTACATAAAGAAGAAATTGAAATGATGTTCTTTACTAGAGAAGGTACATAAACACAATCTTCTAAGTCTAAAACTAAACCATTCGGCAAAACTAATGAATAAGTCCCCACGCACAATGCAGCCAGTTTTGCTCCATTACCCATGCGTAAGTCAACCTCCCCATGACGGAGTCTCCTACTGTTTCTCAGGCCCTGCACATTGTTACACAAGTGAGTCCCACAACCGGTGTCAAGCACCCAAGTAGAAGGTTCAGAGTTTTGAGAATATAGTTCAATCATATACAACATACCTGAAGCATTGGGCTTCCCTAGCTTCCTTGGCTTTCAAGGATCTGCAGTCTTTCTTCCAATGACCTTTCTTTCCACAAAAGAAACATTCTCCCTTTCCATTTTTCTTCTCCACCTTACCATTGGGCTTTAGGTGATCTGGAGCCTTGGCCTTGGCCTTTTTTTTCTTTGGGCCTCGTGGCTTCAGGTCTGTACCCGTAAGCATGATGGAGGTTTTAAGCTCTGGTTTCAAGCATTCTCTGGTTGTTTAATCAGATTGTGCATTCTGCTAAAGTAGCTTCTTTATCAGACAGATGAAACTGCATAATAAAGTTAGAGAATTCTTTTGGTAAGGACTGAAGAATTAGATCGTGACCTATCTCATGATCCATGATGAACCCGAGGTTGGCCAATTTTTCAATGTGGCCAATCATCTTAAGCACATGTCCACTAACAGATCCTTCCTTATACCTTGTTTGGAATAAGGCACATGACACTTGGAATCTCACGGTATGACGGAAGTTGCATACAACTCCTTCAAGTGAAAGATGATGGTTTGAGCATCCATATCTTCGTGAGCTTTCTGAAGTTCGTCCGACATAGAGCCAAGCATTATGCAAACTGCTTGCTCATCATCATCGACGTGTTTCTTCCAAGCATCAAATGTATTTGGTCAGCATCTTCTGCGGGTTCAGGGGGAAATGGTCTTTCAAGAACATAGAAAATCTTTTCTTGTCGTAAGACAATTTTAAGGTTTCTAAACCAGTCATTGTAGTTGTCCCTTTGAGCTTATGCTCATCAAGGATGGAACGAAGTGATACTCTGTTTGCCATTTGAATGTTTGTGAAATATTTTAACCCACCTGTTAAGAGAAAATGTTAAAATTAGGAATATTTTCATTAATGTTTCATAATAACATGGGCTTTTAATATTATGAAGTTGCTCCCACTCGATTGTTTTAAAATTTTAAGCAGATCGCATCAACCCCAATATGATGGATTTTTTGTGGGCAAAGATCCCATTATCATCATTTCATAACTCCGACTAGGGCCGGTCGTTATAAAATATGATAATTAGGTAGGTTCCCAACCAATTTATGATATAAATCACAATTCCTTGATCATTGGGTTGGGCAATCAAACATGCCATAGCTTATGCTAGTCCTTGTGGACACCCAATCTTTGCCACTAAGTTATAAGACCACGCCTAAGGGTCGCTGCGTCTTATGACTCAGAAAAGTCAAACCATTGTCAATAGTACGATTTAGGGACAAATTGGTATTGGTCAGTCTGGTAAAGCCTAGTCCTGCCAATACGGTTTAAGCCCTTTGGGTCTATACTTTACAATGGGAGGCAAATTTTAGACTTAAATTATTATTGAGGATTTTAGCAAGTTTAAGTGAATAACTGTCAAATGGATTCCTCCATTGAAAATTCCCCAGAGGGAGGGTGGAGCGAACTCTCTTAAATACCCTTACCTCTTAGGCTCTTATTGCCTTGGTGACAGGAATAAACAATAGATCCTCCAAATTAGTCCAACACTTTAAATATGCTTTAAGGTAAGCTTTGAGTAAATGATTATCTAGATGTCTTCACAGCTTTTCCTTTTGGCTAAAAAAAGGTAGTGAGTGAAGGAAGACACCAAATCATTATCTAACTCTAGTAATACCTTTGGTTAAATTAACTTTAGTTTGGAAAGTTTTATTAACCCTTGGTCCCACCCACTTGTATCTTTTATAATGTCTTTTATTATAAACAAGTGATTTATATTTATTAGCCTTAAAGGTAATAAATCTCTAAGTTCATCACGGAATAATTACTTAGCTAAGGGATAAGCAATACACTATATTATTTCTTTAGAAAATAATCATGCCAATTCTAATCATACATAGAATCATCAAGCATATGAGTTTTAATATGTTGGAATTATTTTAGGCATTAAATAACTTTGATTAATATTTAATTATGATATTGCATTTTATTTTATTCAAATAAATTTACTATTCACATTTTTCTGCAGACGCGTGAACTTTAAATGCAATTTCACAATTCAAATCTTAACCAAATCATGCAAAACTTGTGCCTAAAATTAAGTTCAGGGTGTTAGCTTTCCAACGAGCTTTTAAACACCCAATTTCGAGTTCAAATGAGTGAGAAATAATCAAAACAAAAATGGTGCGCTGATACCACTGTTGGGAAGCGGCCGCGAGTGCGCAGCGAAAACTTAAAATTATATGCCGCTTTCCCTTTGCCCAATACCCATTTGTTTTGATTATTCTACAAGCCTAGGAATGTTACTATAAATTCTAAGCATAAAACTCATAAAACATGCAAAGAATATAAACCTAAACATGCTAACTATCATAAAAACTCTAATTAAAATAAAGAAAGAAAAAGACTTACTTGAACCGTAGACTCCTCCAGTCCTCCCTCCAATCTACAAGCTTTTCTCGAACTCAGCAAGCTCTTCCACGTTCCAAAGAGCCACCCAAGTGTGTGGCCTCCAAAGATGCACACACCAAAGCCAAAACTCAACGGCAAGACTACGCCTTGAGTGCACGGGTATTTTGCCCTTGGTGCTAGCCTAGGCAAATACCTCAAAACTTTTAACTCGAGGTTCCTCTAGTCAATTAGACTTAAGGATCCTCAAAATCAGTGGCTTACTCTTAAAATTTAGAGTTGCTCACTTATATAAACCCAAGATATGAAAGGTTTGGTGTAAAAATTGTGAAGAATTCTTTGGGTTTATATAGTGCTCCAAAGACAACAAAATTAATTAAGAATCGATGTGTGGATAAAAACTAATTTAATCTTAGCCATTGGATCTTAATTTAGTGGTTTAATGAGATTATAAAACCCTAATAAGAGTTTGGGCCGAATTGGAATTCAAAACAAATAACAAAATTTTTTTACTATTCACATGAATAGTAAAATTTTTTTATTCCAATTCCCAAAGTGCCCCTATCGTCATTCACCAATCCCTAAGCCACTATGGAACCTCATAAATGATCTGTTCAATAATTAAACACATTGAACCATTTATGAACAATTCCTACAGCAATCATATATGCTGTTATATTTTACTGTGCACTGTTAACCATTGATTTCGACTTTGTTGTGTGTGACCTTTTGGGTTCCCCTCAAGTTGGACATGAAATGAATCGTGATAATTTAATCGAACATAAATTATCCTCCGATCAGATGGTCGTTCGATTTCAATGACCAAGGTTGACATCTAGCAACATGCCAAGGCCCCCAAATGAGAAGGAAAGATATATATACCCATTCTGTATGCGATTTACATATGATACGGTCTCTCGCCTCACTGTATCCCCACCTATTGACCTAGGGTACGGAAAGTGTCTACCCATATGGTCAAAGGTATGATGTTGATAGTGTCATGAATCGTGCTAACCCAAGAATCTCACATGATTCTTCCGCTGTGGCCACAGTCTCAAGCACTGATCACACATATCAACCCGCGAACTGGAATACTACTCTTATAAGAAAATATTATCCGAGAGAGTGGCGATTCTCTGTTGTATCTTTACAAACTTCATGTGTTTCAACAAATGACCCAATCATACCCTTATGACCGGATCTTTTGAACCGGGGAAGGAGAATGTCAAAGTTATTTGATCCACACATAAGATTGTAAAGACCTCAAGTCTAAGGACTAGTCATATAATCGATACATGAAAGTTCTCACAGACACATGGGATAAACACTTCATATGAAAACTTTCGGCGGTCAGTTCGATGGACACGAGCAACTCATGCATCCATGTGATACACCAAGCGGACGGATCTCCGCTAGTAGCCTATGAGATCGGCTACCCCACTTAAGGGCGGATCATATCATCATGCTAGTCTCTCCGCTTTGTGAACGCCGAGAATATTCACAAAACTATGACTATGAACATTTAAAAGTAATGATTCTCATACGGCGTGGAAGCCATCGTCTTATTACTCCAAGGGCTTTATTACAATGTTGATGATTCATATAAGTTATGTAAGACACGTATAATAAAGATTTCCATTTTATTAATTAATGAAAATATTACAAATACATGTACATATAGCCCATCCACAAGTTGGGTATAGGGCATATCTCTAACACAATTACATCCATGATGGTTGTACTATTTTGGGGGGTTAGATGAAGTCATTAAGTTACTCAATATATGTGACTAAATAATAATCAAAACATTCAAATGCATGTGATTACATTGTAATCAATGCTTGTTTCCAAGTGCATGTGAGTAAATAGGAAGCCATGACCATTACAGATGATGTTTTCTTGACATTGTATCAGAGCTTTAATAATAATTCTAGTTAGATTACACAAAAATGCATGATCATGCATGAAAATAAAGAAAATGCATTCTTTTTATTTTATTTTACAAAAATGATTTCTTCTAAATTTAGGACTTAATAACTTATTATAAACAATTAATAATGGCGCTTCTAAGATGATTTGAGACCTAGGACATGTAACTTAAATTTGGTGTGTCATTTTCTTAATTTGATTAAAATTGAGAAAGATATGGACCCTAGAAAGTGGCTAGTCGAATATATTTTTACCTAGAAAAACACTCTCAGATTAGTAAAATGACATGTCATCCATTATTTAGGAATCCATATGACATTTGTATGTCAAGTCGTACGTATAGCATTGAAACAAAGGACATGTCATCCGCGTATTACCAGATGACTTGTCGGTTGGATTTAGTTTAATCAGCTGACATGTCATACGTACACACAAGAACCAGATGACATGTCATCTGTTTTGTGTGGCTTGCCAGCAAGTGGCCGACGTATTAGCATGCGTAAGTGCGCGTGGCCGGTGCGTGATGGCGCATGCATCCCTTCTGGTAGCGCGTGGAGATGCGTGTCAGCGAGTGTGGGTAATTTCTGTATCAATTTTCTTTGGTAATTCTGATCCGTCATGACTGAATGTCTAATCCTTTTTGTATAGTGTTCCAATCGGCAATGATAATTTTTTTTTTCACATAAACTTTATGTTTATGTAATTTAACTTTTGATTTTCATTGTGCTGATTTTTCCTTATATTTTTGCCAATAGTCTGAAGAACTACAAAAATGATTACGACATTCGCACACAAAGAAAGACTATCAGGCATGTTGTCGGAAATGGATAAATATCAGATGAGTGAAAGTGATGATATGATTTCACATATCATCACATTCAATAACATATTACAAGAGTTGATCTGGGAAGGCAATTGGTTAGGACAACCCGAATGCTTAGAAACACTCTCCCTGAGATATGGAAAATATGACGTACCAATATTTGAAAATTAGTAAAGCCTATAGAAAAACTACATGTTCATTATAATAAAGCTATTGAGAGGTGGGTGATTGAGTATATCAGACATAAAGTAAAAAAAATATGATTTTTCCTTTGATATCTCAAAATCATTGCAATGATCCTAAATTTGCTATAGGATTTCAATGGCTATCAAGATCAATTAAGAATTACCCAAATAATTTGAGGATTTGTATTCCAAAACATATATGAGTTGGGACTCTAAAACCGAAAACATTATTATTATTAAATATTAAAAACATTCTTGTTATTGTTATGTGTAATTATTTATTATTTCACAACATGTAAATATTATATTCATATTTTTTATGAATGAATGTTTTATGTTAAATTTAATTTTATGTAATTAAATTATGAAGTGTCATATGCATTAGTTGTCACAAGTTTAAAAGTTCTAAAAATTTATGTAATTTTTTAGAAGATGATTTTACATGATTGATTATGTTGATAATATTTTAACATTGGGTCATTGGATGATGAGTGGACACATAGTGGCCTTTTGACTCTAACCCTATTGGAAAATTTTTATTAACATGATTTATTTAATGATAAAATAAAGAAAAAGTATTAACAATTATGCATGAATGTATGTAGAAAACTTTGTATTTTTTGAAATGGCTCGTGCTTGAGGTCTATTAGGTACATTCATTGGGAAGGATTGTTATAGATCTCAGTCTACGACATAATATTATTGCCGAACTCAACAAGGGTGAGAAACTGAATGGTGATAATTATGAAATTTGGAGCATAAAAATCCAATATGTGCTAGAAGAATAACAATTTCTTGAAACCCTGAAAAATAAGCATGGATGAACCTGAACAGGACACCACGGCTCAACAAATGCGAGACCGAGAGGCCAATGAGGCCTGAAAGAAAAAGAACTCAATTGCCCGTATTACGTTACTAAGCAACATGGATAATGACCTAATAAAACAGTTCATGGAGTATGACATGGCTAAGGAAATGTGGTTCAGACTAGTCGAAACATTTGGCAGTACACTAATAATTAAACTTAGGTCGCTCACAATCAAGTTTGACACATACAAGAAACGCTTTGAGTTCACTATGTCAAAGCACTTAAGGCAAATATCAAACATGATTACTGAACTGATAGATGTTGGTCATGTCCATACAGATGAATAGAGAGTCCAAACGATCATTTGTTCTCCTCTAAATAGCTGGGAGCATATGAAGATGCATTTGGCCCACAATGAAAACATCAAAACTTTTGATGATGCTAAACACCGTCCAGAATTAGATGGCAACCGCCTTGCGATCGCTAAGTTAAATACTAAAGTGTATATGACAGAAACTAGCAAACCTGAGGGTTTCATGAAGAAAATAAAATTTCATGCTGGTGGGTTCGAGTTCGGAAAATAAAATTATTCTTCCAACTCAGGAAAGAAAAAAGAAAATTAACCAACATGGGAAAGGAAAAACATCCCACCAAAAAGGAAACATGGCAAAAGTTAAATGTTTTAATTATGGTAATAAGGGTTATTTTGCTCGTGACTGCACCGAGCCTAAAAAGGTGAATACCTTTAGTATATATTTAAATGAAATATATGTTATGAGTTCAATTTTTCTAACTAAATCTAATCCTTGTGTACTGTAGACTCAGGAGCCACATACCATGTAGTGAAAGATATAGATGCCTTTGTGTAATTTTGACGAATTTCACTTAGGGTGAAGTAGATATACGTCGGCAACAACTCACGAGTTGAAGTCAAAGGAGTGGGTACATGCAAGTTAGACATACATGGTGGAAAAACTTTACTTTTACATGATGTATTGTTTGTTTACTCCATAAATTCGCTGAAATTTATTTTTGTGTTGGTTTTGGATAATTAAGGTTTCAACATGAACTTCCATAAATTTGGTATTTATTTGTACTTAGGTACAATACACTATGGTTCTGGTTATTTTATGGATGATTTTATTGTATTAAATATTGAATATTTTAATCACAATTCCATATTTCTTTTGTTACTTGTCAGTCTGTAATGATAGTAATGTAAATATGTGACATGTTAGACTTGCTCGCATTGGGCAGCAAAGAATGAACAGATTATCCAAAGAAGGCTTTATGGGAAATATTGAGAAGGTATACTTGTTAACCTATGAATATTGTTGGGCTGGAAAAAATGTGAGAGAAAACCATTTGGAAACGGAACTAAAGCAGAATATTCATTACAATTAATCAATTCAGATATCTGTGGTCTAATGAATGTCAAAGCAAGACATGAAGCATCTTATTTCATCACATTCATAGATGATTTCACATGTTTTAGTTATGTCTATTCGATTGCTCCTAAATCTGAAGCATTAGGATATTTTAAGAAATTTATGAATTTAACGGATAATCCATTAGACAAGAAAATTAAAGCGCTACGCATTGACCATGGTCGTGAGTACTTATCTGATTAGTGCAAAGAATTATGTGATGAAAAAAATTAGTCGACTGTTGACTACTTCTACTACTCCTCAACAAGATGGTGTTGCGAAAATAAGAAATAAAACTCTTTTTGAAATAGTTAGGTCTATGATGGCACATGCAAATTTTCCTATAACCTACTGGGGTGATGCATTGTTGACTGCCACAGATATACTTATTGAGAGTGACATCAAAATCGATTACCACCACATCATATGAGTTATGGACGGGTTACAAACCAGGTCTTCACTTTCTGAAATCTTGGGGTTGTGCGGTCTATATCCATGTGTGTTCTTACGAACATGGAAAATTAGGCCCAAGAGGGAAAAAATGTATCTTCATAATATATTATGACCAATCAAAATGGTATGTTTGCATAGGTGAACATGTAAGTGGAGGCGTGACATAATTTGAATCCCAATATATCATGTTTTTAGAAAATGATTTCCTAAGCAGAGAGAGATAGGTCAAGATTTATCTCTATATGAAACTCAATATCACATGAATCTCATGATTGGTGAATACTCAAGTTTACATAATTCAAGTGGGATTAATGTTGATGAGAGAAATTTGAGAAAATGATGAAATCGATTTCACAAGAATCTCAAAATGATGAATTAGTCCCTCAAGTGCCCCCACAAACAACCCTAATATCGATACCTTCAACCCAAACTTCAAGGTCTCATCGCTAACTCAAATCAAAAGTACTCCCCAACCATCTCAAGCTACACATACTCCCTCCCGACTATCAAAGAGATGTTTCCACCAAGTCGGGGGCGAGGAGACCGAGGAGCTTGCAGAGATGGCTTCTAGGAGAAAAACGATGACCAAAAAGTCAAAGCCCCGACTACCCCTCCTCAAGCTAGAGAGAGTGCCCCACATATGGGGATCAAAAACGTTACCAATGACGTAAGGGAAAGTGCAGCCTACATTCTTCCGACCTTTAATTACGTGGTCGAGACTGTAAGCTTAGAGCAGGCCAAGACGTATGAGGACATTTCTCCCGAGGACCTTATTAGTAGGGCATGCCGATTCCATGCAAATGTAACAAGACTTCTCTTTTATATTTATATTTCTTCATTCTGTTATACTGACCCTATCTTCTATGATGCAGCAGGTTTATCTCTTGGCCACCAATGTGGATTTTTTGACGAACGCCCTTTCTAGGGGGAGGGTCAGGCCCAAAGACTTCAAAGTCGCCTGATCTAGAGGGGTAAGAGCTTTCGAAGAAGTTGGAGGAAGCAAAGGAAAAAATCTGGGACCTCAAGCAGTTCGAGTAGGGGGCCAAGGCTGAGGTCGCCTCCCTCCACTGAGCTTCTGAGATCACTAAGAATGAGATGGATGAGGCATAGACCGAGGCTGCCGAGAAGAAAGATGAACTCAAGCTTCAACAATGACGAACTGCCACAATCGAGAGGAAGTTTAAAGAAAAAATAGATCAACTGGAGAAGGCTCAAGATGATCTAGCCAAGTTTCAAAATGATCTGAAGAGGATAAAAGTCGAGCTGTCTGACTATCTAAAGCCTGTCAGACAGGAGGCCAAAATAGAAGGGCTGGCCGAATGTATTAATGTTTTCGAGCTGACCCAACCCGGACTGAATTTGGAGATAATTCATAAGATCTTGAAAGTGTCCAATGGGGAAATTACACAAGAGGAGACCTTATGCCGTATTTCAGAAGACCTCAAGGTCATCTCATACCCCGAGCCAATGTCCATGGTACCTTCCACTTATGGGGACCCCGACCCCTCATCACCTGCTGCTAGTCCTATTGGGAAGGCTCTTGGCCCTTCCTCATCTGCTACTGCTCCTCCTGAGGATACCTCTGGCCCATCCACATCTGCTCATGCTCTTGAAGATGCTCCCCACTCTTCTGCTTGACTTCACCCTTTTCTACCCCTTCTCTATGTGGGTAACCTCAAGAGGGCCCATTGTAAACACTTTCTAATGAATGAATATAAGTTTTGTATTTGCATTTCTCTCTCTAAAGCACACACTCATCAAAGACCTGAGCCAGTGCAACTTGCATTCCATCACGCTAACTTGATCAAATTTGATAAACACTTATCAAATTTAACTAAAGTTAACCCAGTCATTCCCCTAATGGATCTCGCCACTAGTAGAAACTGATGCTCGAACCCCACAAAACACAGTCTTTAGGATGTTCCCAAATCAATAGGCTGACTTAGGATGCCAACAAAAATAATAAGGCCTCGGTGGGACTTACCCGACCCCAAGCCGATGAAATAATTTGGGCACAAGGGAATGTTCCCTCCTTGTACCATTCAACACTTGGCCATGGGGGAGAAACTTCAACCTCATGCCAATAAACACAATAAGGTCTCGGTGAGACATAACCCGACCCCGAGCCGATATAATCACTTGGCATAAGGGAATGCTCACTCGGTGTGCCATTCAACACTTGGCCATGGATGAGAAACTCCAACCCCATGCCAGTAAACATTATAAAGTCTCAGTGGGACATAACCCGACCCCGAGCTGATATAATTACTTAGCCACAAGGGAATGTTCCCTCATCGTGCCATTCAACACTTGACTATGGGGGAGGAACTCCAATCCCATGCCAATAATCACAATAAGATCTTGGTGGTAATTGGACTCCAACCTCATGCAATAAGGGAATGTTCCATGCAAAGGTAACTAGACTTCTCTTTTATATTTATATTTCTTCATTTTTCTATATTGACCCCATCTTCTATGCTACAGCTGGTCTATCTTTTGGCCACCAATGTGGATTTATTAACGAGTATCCTTTCTAGGGGTCAGGCCTAAAGACTCCAAAGTCGTCTGACCGAGAGAGAGCAAGAGCTATCGAAGCAGCTGGAGGAAGCAAAGGCATAAATTCGGGACCTCAAGCAGTCCGATGAGGGGGACAAGACTGAGGTTGCCTCCCTCCACCGAGCTTTTGGGATCACTAAGAATGAGTGGGATGAGGCCAAGACCGAGGCTACCTAGAAGAAAGAAGAACTCAAGCTTCAGCAATAGGAAACTGTCACAACCGAGAGCAAGTTTGAAGAAAAAATGGATGAACTAAAGAAGGCTCGGGATGAGCTGGCCAAGTTTCAAGATGATCTGAAGAGGAAAAATGTCGAGCTGTCTGGCCGACTAGAGGCTTTCAGCTATGAGGCCAAAATAGAAAGGTTGGCCAAATGTATTGAGGTATTCAAGCTGACCCAACCCAGACTGGATTTGGGGATAATTCACAAAATCCTGAAAGTTTCCAATGCGAAAATTACACAAAATGAGGCCTTCTGCCCTATTTAAGAAGACCCCGAGGCCATCCCGGACCCCGACCCAATGTCCATGGTGCCTTCCAATTAAGGGGATCCCGACCCATCATAATCTGTTATTGCTCCTCTTGAGAAGACTCATGGCCTTCCTAATCTGCTGCTGCTCCTCCTGAGGATACCGCCAACCCCTCCACATCTATCGCTGCTCCAGAAGATGTTCCTGGTTCTTCCGCTTGACTCCGCCCTTTTGTCCCCTTCTGTATATGGGTAACCCCGAGAGGGCTCCTTGTAAAGACTTTCTAATGAATGATACAATTTTTGTATTTGCATTTTGATGAACACTAAAAAATGCATATTTATTATACGATAAATCAATCATTTTACACTTGTAGTTTCACTAATCCCCTTAATTTAGCACGTTTGTGAAATAATATTTTATGTTATGTTTTATGTATTTTTATTGTGTTATTTTTGTTATTTGGTAGGTAAAATACTGCTCGGAAGCTCGATAGAAAAAGCCAGATTTGGAAAAAGGCAAAAACAGAAAAA